>JAEIFU010004293.1:0-16944 GCA_018904235.1 Lordiphosa stackelbergi | reverse complement strand
CCTTCTGGCTGGGTTTACATACATTTGCACAACTTTATGATCCCTTTTATACTCCACTTGAATAGTGTACTACAATTATTGCCCAGAAGTTTGTAACGCATTTTTTTTTTTTTCTCCGACCACATAAAGTATATATATTCATGATCACCATGACGAGCCGAGTCGATTAAGCTTTGTCCGTCCGTCTGTCCGTCTGTCTGTTTCTACGCGAACTAGTCCTCAGTTTATGAGCTATCGAGCTGAAACTTGCACAGAGTCTTCTTTCTACTGCACGCTGCTAATATGTCGGAACCGACCGGATCGGATGACTACTTAAAAAAGCTGCTTTTACAAATGTTCGTTCGAAAAATGGGTTTTAGTGAGAAAAACTGGTTTGTTCTCAATATTATCGCCTTAAACACGGTTTTTAAGCAGATTTGCGAAGTTTGGTCGAAGTCGCTAACCGTTGTGACAAGCTATTTCAAGTGTATCAAAACTTCGGTACAGATGAAGTTAGCTTGCCTTTCTCGTTCCTATTACACTAGTTTACAAAATAAAAAATAAATGACCCATTTCAACTGAAATATTTTGTAGTGTAGTTTGGGGATGGTGATCAGAAATCTAAATTTAAAATTCATGTCTCCGTTTTGAAATATGAATTTTTTCACTTTTTCTAGGTGCTCTTACATTTAAGCCATATCTGACTTCATAATTGTCAGATAGAGTCAAGCAAGATATGAATCGAAAGGCAATTGCACTGCCAGTAATTGCGTGGAGAACATTATTTTTTTAAATCGGCTTAGTAGATTGGATTCAATAAACCAAAAACATTTCAAAAAAAATTCACTTCTTTGCTCAAAATGCAAGAAATTTCATTTTTAAACGCATAGAAAAATATTGAAAAATCCAAAAAAAATATTTTTATTTTTTCTATTTAAGAATTGGGTACTCTACGAAGAAAATAAGGTGTTGGTGAGGCAATCGTGTCACACGTACCGAAGATGGATCAAATTGAGAAAACTAACATTAAATTTGAGTATTTTTGTGTGTTCACAAAAAATAAACTTGTATTTTTCTTCGTCGTTTGAGCTCTTTATGAAGTAAGCGAAAAGCTAGAACAAAATTGTAATCAAGAACCGAACAAATGTCAAAGCAAACGCAATTTTTTTGAATAATCACGAAAATACCACATTTTTTTGCACTAAATTGCTCACAGCTCCTGTGTTTATTCATAGATTTTGATATCGTTATCTGGTTTTCTTTCGTAGAAGTGCGATTCTTGAAGAAGAAAAATAAAAATAATTTTTTTGATTTTTTGAATATTTTTCTAGGCGTTTAAAAATGAAATTTCAGCTTCTTGAGTAAAAAATATAATTTTTGAAATGTTTTGGCTTATTGTATCCAAACTACTAAGCCGATTTAAAAACAATGTTCTACGCAATTACTGGCAGTTCGATTGCCTTCCGGTTCATATCTTGCTTCGACTCTATCTGACAACTATGAAGTCAGATATGGCTTAAAATCAAGAGCACCTACTGAAAAAGTGAAAATTCATATTTCAAAAACGGAGCCAAGGAAAAATTTTTGAAATCGATTTTTGAGATACAAATTATCTGAAACTACACCAAAAAAAAACAGTAGAAATGGGTCTTTTTTTATTAATGAGAACAGGGTATAAAACAATTGCAGTTTCAAATTTGTTATCGCAACATAATCTGAAGTCATAAATTCGTTAACCAAAAATTAGCCACCTTTTGTAGGCTTCCCCAAAAGGTTTATCTGCGTTGCACCTATGTTCGTATTCTCAAAGTAACGTGACACAGATACATTAACCAATTTGCCATTAAATTGACTTCGGGGTAGTCATCTGAACTCCTCGGCGGCCGTTGCGCCATTTTCAGATAATGCCAATTGTAGCTACCAGTTTTTGCAATTTTAGTTCCTACACATACAAAACAAAATTAAAATCAATTCTTTGCATTGCTTTATATACGTATTTGAAGGTTGGTCAATTGGTTTTAAATGCGTCATTTGGCATAAATTTTAATAATAAAATTAATAAAATACAAAAAAAAACTTTTAATTCACAGGCATGTTGACAAAAAGGGCTGTTCAGAATTGAACGTGTTGAAAATTCATCAACTCAACAATTCCGTAACTCAACTGGGGGTCGTGAATATCCTAACTATTTTTTTGATCTATGCTCAAATTAACTAATTACACTAGCTCACAAAAATAAAAAAAATAAATGACCCATTTCAACTGAAATATTTTTTTAGTGTAGTTTGGAATGGTGATCTCAAAAATCAAATTCAAAATTTTTTTTCATGGCTCCGTTTTTAAAATATTAATTTTTTTCTTTTTTTCGGTGGGAGCTCTTACTTTTTGAGCCATGTCTGACTTTATAATAGTCAGATAGAGTCAAGCAAGTTGTGAATCGAAAAGTAATTCAGCTGCCAATAATCGCGTAGAACATTGTTTTAAAATTGGTTAAGTAGTTTGGATTCAACAACCAAATATATTTAAAAAAAAATCACTTTTTTGCTCGAAAATGCAAGAAATTTAATTTTCAAACTCCTAGGAAAAATATTACAAAGTCCAAAAAAAATTATTTTTATTTTTTCTATTTAAGAATCGCTTTTTACGAACACAATAAGGTATTGGTGAGGAAAATCTTGTCACACGTATCGTAGATTGATCAAATTGAGTAGAGGAACTAACCGTCAAATTTGAGTATTTTGTGTGTTCACAAAAGATAAACTTTTACTTTTCTTCGTCTTTTGGTCACTTTATGAAGTTAGCGAAAAGCCAGAACAAACATAATAATCAAGAACGGAACAAAAGTCGAAGCAGACGAAATTTTTTTTAAGTAATCACGAAAATACCACATTTTTTGCTCTAAACTGCTCACAGCTCCTGTGTTATTGTGCGTAGTTTTTGATATTCGTTATCTGGTTTTCTTCGTAGAAGTGCGATTCTTAAATAGAAAAAATAAAAATATTTTTTTTTTGGATTTTTAATATATTTTATAGGCGTTCAAAAATTAAATTCTCGCATTTTCGAGCAAAAAATCGATTTTTTGAGATATTTTTGGTTATTGTATTCAAACTACTACACCGATTTAAAAACAAAAATCTACGCGATTACTGACCTTTTGATTCATATCTTGACTCTATTTGACAATTATGAAGTAAGATATGGGTTGAAATGTAAGAGCACCTATCGAAAAAAATGAAAAAAAAATCATATTTAAAAACGGAGCCATGAAAAAAATTTTTGAAATCGATTTTTAAAATCACCATTCCACAAATCAATCTAAAAAATTTTCTGTAGAAATGGGTCTTTCTGGCTGTAAACTAGTGTTATTAACTTTGTTTTAACATTAAAATTTGCGTTTTAATAATGGCTCGCAAAACCAACCGAATGCTGCCATATCAACCAGAATCAATTTTCCACTCAGCCTTAGTAATTTGACAAACAAACAGGCTTGAGGTTGCTAAGTTTTACTTCATAACTGGCACGAAAATATTTTTATTTTTGAACACTATTTTTGAGAATGTAATTTAAGTTTAAATTTTAATGTAAACATGCATCATAAAACATCCAACACAACAAAAAAATTTCAAATAATATAAAATGAACTCATAACTAAACGAGTAAGAGTGTTGCATTCGAGTGCCCCGACTTCAAAATACTCTGTGCCAAGTAATAAAGTTCCTTCGGCTTCGATTTCCTAAGTTAATATGGAGTTAAATTCTTAGACTAACTAAATTTTCCTGCGACTTGACATTCTTCTCATAATTTTGAATTTATTTTATTGATATTTATTTAAATAAATGGGGCGGTGCACTTGCATGTTTTCGGTTTTTTTGCAGGGATCTTATTATGGAATACAGAACAGACAGCACAGGCCAACAGCCATTTTGGTCCAGGCTTCTCGATGACAAATTCTGTTCCAGTTTTGTGCACTGATTCCAAAAGTGGACTCGGTTGTTAAGGTGAATGTTATTGTACATTTGCTTGACAATTAATGTAAGGTCTGTGTTAGATTACGTAGTTTTTGTGTATCAATCTAATTAACCAGCCATAAATTTTAATTCACTTTTCCGAGATTAGACGGCTGTAACTTTGTCCATCGAGGAGATTTAAGTGCAACAAAATTGTGAAACTAGAAGAACCATTGGGCTACATACTCAAGTGGCTTTAATTAAATCCAACCACCCCAAATGGCTGGTATACGACAATTAAGTTTGAAAAATTTGCTATAATTTAATGACAATTTAGTCACTTTTGGGTTTGCTGATGCCGCATCAATATTTATACTGGCGCATAAAAGTCATAAATAAATATATTTTTGCTCGGTGTAACCTCTATAATTTTTTAAAAGCCGAAAATACTCCAAAATGGAATTTCCGCTTTACCTTGAAAACCAGAGCTGATGAAGAAACTGGATCAGAATTTAATATTAGCAAGGCCGGACCTCAAAAAAGTGGTCATTTTGTTGGCCTGTGTAGATATTAGGCCTAACTTAATATATATTAAGCACTGGGTTCAAACTTAAAAATTGTGGCTATGACAGTTTTTCGTGGTTTAAAGGAGAAGGAGGAATGATTTCACTATTACAGCGACATTCGTTAGTTTTTGATGGTGATTTATCGCCACACGACACACTCTTGTTGAAAGCTGTGAAAAGTAATCCAATGAAAACCTTTTCTTGAAATTTTCATTTTAAAGCCAAATTAATTTTTTCAACTACACAATTAGCGCCGTCTGTGGCCCAGCGGTTAGTGTGCTGGACTGCTGGGCGGGAGGTCGTGGGTTCGATCCCGCCTCTGAACATCTAATAATAAAAGTTTTTTTTCTTTAGAAAAATATCTTTTACACATACGGTCACCTTTACTAGCTATTGGCGCCAGCTGTGAAGTAATCTAGCCATGAAAAAGCAAATTCTCAAACTTTGCCGTTCGGATTCGGCGTTAAACTGTAGGTCCCTTTCTCTTGTGCGCAAAATTTAAGGCACACACGCCAAGAGATTGTGAGAAGCTTGGCTTGGCCCCGTTGGAGGAGCTGTATAGCCAATTTTACATTTTTTACAATTAGCGCTAGTACATCAAATCGTTGTGAGACCGTTTATGTTAAAAAATATCAAACTTTATTTTGGTATTACCAGATTTTCACTATTGGCATTAGTGTTACTAGTTCCTGTAATGGACTCATATAACATGTCAAATGAATTTCAAAAGTCAAAAAAGACAATTTTGAATTCAAATGCAACGCCCCTTTTAACGCCCTTTTCTATGATCAGAGCTTGTTATAGCAGTCAGCTTTTAACCAGTGCATGTAACTGCATTCGATCTGGCAACGCGAACATTACGCATTTTCTTTAGCTGTGGTAGTTATTCAAGAGAAAAAGCCCTAGCTCATAGAAAAGAAAAGGGTAAGGAAGGAGTCGCGGCGCGACTAAGAAAAATAAGTGAGAGAGGAGGAGAAAGAATAGGGAGAGGAGAAAGAGAAAAGGGTAAATTAAAAGGAAAAAAAAGAGAAAGAATATGAAAAAAAAAAAGAAAAAAAACGATATTTATTGTATTTATAGTTTAAGGTATGAAAGAAGAAGAGAAAAGAAGAAGTTAAAAAAAAAAAGAGAAAAAAAAAAAAAAAAAAGTGTTAATAGTTTAAATTTGAAGTAAATTGAAAAAAAAGAGAAGGTTATTGATGTAGAGAAAAAAGATGAATTTGAAGTAGAAATTTAGGAAAGAAAGAAGAAGGAAAACGAGAAAGTGGAGCTGATGAAGTGGGGGTAGAGAAAATCGTTCTTTCTCCTCGTGGTCTTCAAAGTGTCCGGTTGGGCAGAATCATATCATCCCTCTATTAGCTGCCACAACGATAGAGATATTAATGCCTGTGTGTGTGTGTGCGTGAGCATTTTTGCAGTCGCACAAATATTGCGAATTGTTCAAACTAATTGTATAGAAACAAAAGAACGCAACCTGTGAGTATTAGGTGTTCTTAATTTGATCAGAAAGTGCTGAAAATTGGTGTTCCTTATATAGCCAGCCGCACATAACCCCCGAAGAGACGTTCGCGTGTCAGCCACACATGCGCAGGCCAAGATTTTCATACACCCTAAGGAAGAAGCCTTGGGCTTAGCATCTCCACATTGGAGATCTACATACATCTTGTCAAGAATCGAATCCTCTCCTTTCGATAAAGGAGCCATAGTTGGTTACGCCGTTTCCAAGGTTACATCTGGACGCAGTCAAAGTGACGCGTGTGTTCCCGAGGCTTGGCCATTGAGCAAGTCGTCCAATTTCTGATCTCGTGCCCCCCCAGAAAACATATTTTCGCCCGGAACGCGAGGACACCCTTCAACGTGGAGTGTATCCAGATCTCCCGCGCAGGACTTCTACCCTTACGAGTAGTCACTGGAGACTCCTAACCTAAATCAGCCACCCAAGTGAACGAATGGTGTTCGTTTTTTTAGTTCAGACAAGCGTAGATTACCCTTTTTCGTTGAATCAAACACTATGTTAACGTATGCCTTACAATACTTATGTACACTATAGCCAGCAGGGTACGCCTGTTCAACAAAAAAGGATATTCTTGCTAATGGTCGTAGGCAATTGTCTTAAAGTGAAACAAGTTCCAATTTATGGAAATTTTACAGAGTTGCCATGATCTTGTTGGAGTATTGTTTTATGGGCTCCACATAATTGCGTATTTAAGCACCATCTAATCATATATTTAACAGCTGCAGCCGTCACAAGGAAAGATCTTTCTGCGTGGGATAAAAAGCTTGCCGTAAGTGTCTATTTTGAAATATTATTGCTGGTGTTGCTTAAAAATAGCGTGAGATAAAAAGCATTTATGCAGAAATTAATTATTGCAAATTATGATGGGTTTTCATCCCTTGTTTCCCTTTAAATTGTTTGGCCATTGTGCAAGAGATCACATATAAGAATAACCTCTATAACGATTTGATTAATATCGAAGCTGCCGGTTAAATTCCCGACACTAAATAATGAACATTTTAATTTGCTGATTCCTTATTATTCTTATTCTTATAATTAATTTATAGTCTTAATTAAGTTTTGCCTTGAAGTATTAAGCTACTTCAAAAACCAGTATGATGGAAATTTATGAAGTTCGTTTCAATTATGTTAGTAGTTAATAATTTCAAATGATGAATCTCAATAATCTAATGCACAAGCATTGTACTTTAAATTGTCGATAATTATAATTTGAAAATGATGTTCTAAGTTTGCTTTCTCACGACATGGGGACATAAAAAGGTAAAGAGGTCTTGCATAAGGGGTCCACAACTGTCAAATCAGTTGAAGGCCATGGTCGGGTGGGTTAAGAAAAAAGGTGGCAATTAACATCGCAGCTACCACCAAATTGCTTCTTGACGGACATATCAAAATGTAGTTGTAGAATTTGGACCTGTATTTTGTTTTGAGTTTTTGTTCGTGCGCTCAGGGCGTACCATTGTGCATTTCTCTGTAGGGACTCTATAATAATATTATTCGTAGTGTAGGATGTTGGCAGCAGCAAAGAACCCCCCCATAACCGAAAGAGCTAAGTCTTAAAGGGTCCCGCTGTCGCTGTTCGACCAATATTCCCCAATTGTAGTTGAAAAATTCCACCGTTGCAGAAAGCATTCTCGTAAAGAGTGCTTCTACATTTACCCCTGCAACACGCTACATTCCCGACGTACAAATATTACTCCACGTACCTAACTCTAGCGTTATTCTATGGGATTGAAGTTTTTGGAAAGTGCGCTGCAATAAGTATGCAAAAACCTAACGTGGCTTTTAATGATGTTACCAGAATTGTGTTTAACAAGAAGACCACTGACCATATCCTGACATACGCAGCATAAATCCTTGAATTTGACCTAAATTTCTGGATAAATTTTCAAACATTATTAACAATTCACAAAATAATAACAAACAGGGAACCAACTTAACTTTACAAATGGTAAAACTTTGCAGGCTTTTAAATAACCACTTCTTTGCATGTGCTGTTCGACTTTAGAATATGTTGCCGCCTGGAAACTTTTTAACTATTTCTAATCAAGACGATTCTTACAATTTTAACATACTAAATAACTTTTAAAATTTAATTAAAAAATTTATTATTTGGCATACGAATATGATAATAAAATTCATAGAATTTTGTCAAGAATCTAAAGCAGTTTTTAAATGTAGCAACATAAATCAGCCACCCTCTAAGAGGGGCAGACACAAAAATATACATTTTGCTCCTACAGGTGAGTAAAACCAAATAGATTCTAATTTTCAAAACAATTTATTCATCAAACAAAAACCTGGCAAACTGTTCAAGCGTCAACAACAGCAGAAAAAGAGACAGAAGGAGTGGAAAAACTAAATCAAAAACAGAAGACTATTCCTCTAACGTCACTGCTACTATCTAGGCAACCACAAATAAGCCCAAGACCCATCCAAATCAGCCGCATATGCATTTTATGCACACCCAGTCCAACTGGTAGTCTGGCTACACACTTGTCACGGAGTTTGGGGTTTGGGTGTCTGCTCCGAACACAACAACAGCAAAATGTTCATGCGAAAATATGAAAATATACGAAAATGTGTGGGCTCATGTGGGTTATTTCTATGTTAACACCGGCCACCCACTTGGCACCTGGGAAATCAGGCAGCAAAATGCTCATCTGCAGGCCTCTCTGGCATTTCAAGTGTAACTGTAAATGAAATGAAAACGACCACAAACAAAATAACCCAAAAACATGACAACAAATGCATTTTCAGTTGTGTGCTCTTCAGCTCATTAGATTAAACTTAAGAATAAAAAAATTTTAAAAATAAGAGTCGAATGTCTGTGTACCACATATATGTTTTGCTTGTTATATAAACTTTAAACTGTGGAAAAATTGTGTCCTACTTATATGAAGTTCAAATAATTTTTATAACTTTTCAGATTGAATATTATAATAACAGATATTTGTAGCGCGCAGATTTACCCTTTAAAACAGCGGAGCCCAAGCCCTATATACTAACTGAACAATTGATAGGTACAGGATCGGTCTACGAATACAAAAACAAAGCACTAAGCGGTGTTTCTTCTTACCCCGAGGTTGTTGTTGCTTGACAAATACCTTTCTTTAGTTATATTGGTGTCTGTACGTTTAAAAGGAGGCCAAACTTGATTTAGAACGTGCTTTCGCTTAAACTGATACACAACCTTCCGTAGGCCGCTCGGATATTCCCTATCCTTATTAAGCCTAGAGGCAAAAGCTAAGCAATATGAGTCTTAGCTTTTACTCTGCAATCCAATATCATCAAGTTATCCGCAATTTTCCAACTGTGCTGAAGGGTTGTCGTTGTGTATTAAATATAAATATACAACCCAACAGTTCACCTACCATAAGCAACTAAGCTTATCCGAAGTGGGCGGTGGCTCAGTAGAAGGATACAGGCTGCTAGTTCTAACCGCAATTTATGTCGACTTCACTTCCGGTCTGCGGGAAATAACTCTTGCTGGGCTGCCAGGACCTTGGTCGTGCCCCGGCCCTGTGTGTATGTGTGTACGGAATTTCTTGTCATCATTTTGAGCCAGCTGCAAATTAACTTGCATAATTTAAAAGGCAGTCCGAACATTTTGCACTCAGTTCATCAGCGCATTTAAAAACATGATGACTTGCCCCATGGCCTTGGCTACTAAATTATGAGTGTTGAGTGGCGCATAAATCAACATAAAATGCTTGCTTGGATGGCTTTTTGTTAGGGTCAATTGATAAGGAATGCCCCTAAAGAGTGTTTAATTGGGTTAGATGAAAATGGCATTTTCCTGCGAATTCAAAATTACATCATTGCCCTCATTTGGCCAAAGTTGGCGCCATTGAGTCACCGACGAAACAAGTTCAATTCTTTAGACATGCATAAATTCCGATGCGTGTGGTTTCTTCTTTGCCATCTCAATGGCAGTAAATCCGCAAAAATTGTTAAGCCAAACCCGAAATTCGAAAAGCAACTGGAAAAGCCAATGACTGCCACTTGGCAACATATCAAAAAAAAGAGAGAAAATAGACGATGGCGGCTCGTTGCCGCCATGGAAATTTACGAGTGACACAAATGGTCTTCTGGTGCATTGCAGTTCCATGGAAGAAGGAGCAGACAAAACGAAGTAGAAAATGAGGTTTTGGCCATCCAACTTAATGACAAGACAAATTATGAAATTTTTAAGATGCTTAATTTTTGTTGGCTAACATTCAACTGGGAAAGCAAATAAGGAAGAGGGGAGGAGAAAAAGTGAATGAATTAGCCTTTGCTGCTGCCGCCGGGATTATGCGTTTTCGCTTTACACATTAAGCATTAACGGTTGTGCCAATTTGGATTTGGCTCTTTTTGTTCGACACGCCTTCTATAAATAAAGTTATACCTATTTGTTAGATAGTCAAAAGAGTCAGTTTTGAGTTTTTGATTTGGGAAATTAACATCCTTCTTCTTGAGAGGAATCGAATAATAAAAACTGTTTTTCCTAAAACTGCTATAGTTTTCGAAAAAAATGCATATTTAAAAAACAGAGAAAAGCTAACTTCGGCTTGGCCGAAGTTTATATACACTAAAACTTGTATTTCGACCGATCGTTCCTATGGCAGCTATTCCGATCTAACCGGTTCCGACAAATGCGCAGCGTATTGGTACCTAAAGCCTTCGTGCAGAGTTTGGTTAAGATAGCTTTAAAACTGACGGAGAAGATAGCATAAAAACAGATAGATAGACGGGACTAGCAATACCAACTCAGCTCGTCATGCTTATCAATAACATATTTGGCGTGTTCACCAGCATACACCAATCATCTAACAAAAATCATCAATCAAAAAAAGGTTGGTCTGCTGGGTGAACGAGTTTGGATAGAATTTTTAGGCAACAAAGTTATCGATAAATTTTTGTTGGCGGAAGGTTTCAATTTTTGGCAGCAAACAGCTTAATATAATTTAAGAACTGACTACTAAATATTTATGACCGTCGTCACTAGCACCAACTGCTCCTGGAATTCCCTTGAATTATTCTTAAGACTTTGTTAGCCATTTAATGTTTGTTGTACGCCCGATCACGGCGAGAATGTGCACAAAAAATCGAATATCCGATGGGCCAAACCAAAGTGGCAATGGGCTAAGAGCATAGGCGGAGAATAAGGACAATCCGTCCCCGTCCCGCCACGACCCCGACCACGGCTGTCCCGTCCCGATCCCGACCAACAAATTGTAATTCAATATCGTCGAGCGTCTCTCGGGTAGCGCTGGAATCCCGTCGCGAGCCCAACTCTAGCTATGAGTTCTTAACGAGGCACGGGACATCATAAAATAATCCATAAATTTGTTCATTCTATATTTTTGTACTGTCCCAACTAGTAGTGTGACCAAAAGATTTGAGTTTCCTTCTACTTAGAGCAATGGGCAATGGCAACACAGATGAAGTAATGACTCCTCATGTTCTTCTAAAGAAATAGCTGTGAGCAACTGCCAAGCCAGCTACATGCCTGCCAATAAGGCATTTACACGTTAGGGCCCAGACCTGAAGTAAGATGTTTTCCGATTCAGGTTAAACGAGTGACCACGTGAACCCAGCCAGCAGCGCACAGGAGGCGGAAGGTAAAACGGAGGTTCCATCGTTCCTAGACAGGCGCCGGGTTTTGTTCCTAGGCGGAAAGGGAGGTATAGGAGTGGAATAGTTTATAAACCGGATTATCTTTTGATGAGGATATGGACATCCCTATGGAAGCTCTACCTTTTTCTCCCTGGGAGGCGCTGAATGGTAGTGCCTTGACAAACTGTGATGAGGGGTGTCCATGTACCCAGATGGAGGTGGTTACTACGCGTACGCAGGGCTTCTCCTTTTGGAGTGGCGGCTTTTCAAGATTCCCTCCTAATCCGCAACAACCAGTAGAGCCTCGGAGCCTTGCACGAATTTCCGTGGAGCTACTGGCGAAACCACGTCCTCTGCCATTTCATTTATTAAAAACAAAGAGGTTTTCTGGCTTCATTTTGCATTTTCTCTTTCTAAATTGCTTGTTTGTTTACTTCTGACAGCTGTGAGCTATCGATAACAAATCATAAACAAGCAATTTAACAAACTATTTCTTTGTTAGATTCACATCTAACACAATCACAAAAAATAGCAAACATGATTGCGCATAATGCCCGTTCACCAGAACAATCTAACAAAAATAGTCGATTTTTTGTCATCGATTTATGCTGCTGAACACGCTCATTTACTTTTTGTGTGGCCGAAGATGCTTTATTCTATGCGTTACAAGCATCTAGATAATTTCAATATAACTCTCAAGTGTACAGAAATTAAATTACCCATTTCAGTTAGAGTTTTTCCACCCCTCTAAAAAAAACTTAATATTCTCTAATCTAGTATAGTTTGGAATGCAAAAAATCTAAAATCGATTTAAAATATTTTGGATGCAATAGTTTTTTTTAAATGAATTTTTTTTATTTCTGCGATAGGTATACGTAGGCGAAGATGTGGTGCTGTGATCATAGTTTGGTTTTTCGAACATAACATAACCAAAAATCAAAATTCTTCGATCTGTAAATTTTGTATTTTAGTTAAAAGATGCATGTTACTTTGCTCATCATTGATTTTTCATTTCCATTTTGAAAATTAAATTTTTTAGATTCGTTAATAAATTAAAGCTAAATAATTTTTTCTTATATTAAAATTGAAAATTGATTAACTGCAGCATTGCAGCATTCTCTTCGGAAGTCAAAACCGACTTTTTGGCAAAGTGGCTCAGAACACCCCGCATTTCATTTTTTTTTGACTTACGCCGCATAGTCAAAACTCAATTTCCGTTCAAAATAAAATTCATGTTTCGGTCAAAAAGCAATTGACCAAAGATATTTCTCTCATACTTTCTTTTGGGATTCAGAAAATTTTTTTAGTTTGTTAATAAAATGACAGAAACTTCACATCAACAAAAAGCTGAAATTTTTCTTCTCAATATTCGCATGACTCACAACACCTATTGGCTCAGAACACCCCACCTTCCCCTACACTTAAAGCCATACGTCTATTTAGAAAAATTTAATGTTTTTATTTGTTTAAATAAATGTTATTAAATAATTCTTGAAAATATATGTTTACTCTTTTTTCACTTAGTTTTTCTTTCATTTCCTTTAACTTATACTTGGCCTTATCTTTCCCTTTTAACAACAATTTTCTCCATTGTTCTTGTAACACAAAGGCGAAGGAGAACAAAAATTAAAATGCATCAAGCAAATAAAAGAAAAATTTTATGTAAATATTGGGAAAAAGAAACAAAAAGTTACCGAATGGAATTAAATAATTTTGATATCCATGTCAAGGAAAATGTATAAGCAAATTAAAGCTGATGTAACCCAACCCCATGCAGAACAGCGCAATGGTTGGCGAAATTCATTTTCTGAAATAAAACTTTTTATACACTTGAAAAGTGTATTATAATTTTGCCCAGAAGTTTGCAACGCATAGAAGGAATCATCTCCGACCACATAAAGTATATATATTCTTGATCAGCATGACGAGCTGAGTCGATTAAGCTTTGTCCGTCCGTCTGTCCGTCTGTCTGTTTCTACGCGAACTAGTCCCTCAGTTTTGGAGCTATCGAGCTGAAACTTTGCACAGAGTCTTCTTTTACTGCACGCTGCTAATATGTCGGAACCGACCGGATCGGATGACTACTTCTTGTAGCTGCCATACAAATGTTCGTTCGGAAAATGGGTTTTAGTAAGAAAAACTGGTTTGTTCTCAATATTACTCCACGGTCATAGGTAATTATGTAATGTTTTTAAGCTGACCTGCGAAGTTTGGTCGAAGTCGCTAACCGCTGAGACAAGCTATTTCAAGTGTATTAAATCTTCGGTACAGACGAAGTTAGCTTTGCCATTCTCGTTTTTTAATTGCGGTCTAAAATAATTTTTGATATAAATCTTGACATCTGAATCAAAGTATGTAAAAGGATCGAGAAAATATATATTGAAGATATATGGGACATTCTTTTTCAACCCTAACGCTAGCTAACAATTTTTGATTTTAATAATTTGGACAAAAATGAGAAAACAAAATTGGCTACACGGCGCGTGTAGAATCGTCAAACCTAAACGCAACGTATTTCGCCTTATTAAATTGCATACGCTGCGTGTAGAATTCAGAAAGCCACACGCGACGTGCAGAAAAGCTACACGCGACGTGTAGAAACTAAAAATCTAAATGCAAACGTAGAAAAATTAAATGCTGTGTGTGCAAAGGCAAAGTCTACACGACATTAGAAAATCAGCTCACTTTCCCAAATAATTCTACATTTTTCATGCAGCAATCTGAATACCACAAGGACGTTTAGGATTTCTACATTAACTTTGGAATCCTACACGCGCGTGGGGAAATTCTAAAAATGTAGCTCCACATCAGTACTAAATTCTTATATTTTTCGTTTAGCAAGTTGGTTGTCACACGACGTGGGATTTCGAAATGTACGTTTGATTTACAAAATCCCAAACGCTGCGTGTTGAAAACCCTTACACGAATCGTGCGCGAATTTCTGTTGCCTGTATAAAATAGCGATTGCGTTAAATTAGAACTTGAGAATTAAAAGCAAGCAAATATTGGATTGTGCTTTTAGCTGATGCAATACATAATGTCTTAGAGGCCTTGCCTTATTTTTACTATGGGGGGCTGGTGTTACGTGGCGGAGACGTCAAAACATCACTGTCATTCCAATCGTGTTGCAGTCCAAGAGGGAGACCTGATTCAAAATATACCAGAGTAAGTAAAAAAAAATAAAAAAAAAAAAATAAAAAAACAAAATAAAACATTAATTTACTGACGTTTTAAATAATATTAAACAAAACATTTTCTCACTAAAATATTTTCCGACCAAACATTTTATACAGCTAAAAAAGCAGTTATCCGATCCGGTCGGTTCCGACATATTACAGGTCAGTAAAAGAAGATTTGTGCACAAAGTTTCAGCTCGATAGCTCCAAAATGAGGGACTAGTTCGCGTAGAAATAACAGAGGAAAGAGGACAGACGGAGGAGGACAGAGGACAGACGGACGAACAAAGCTTAATCGACTCCAGCTCGTCATGCTATCAAAATATATATACTTTATTGTGGAGATATTCCTTCTTATGCGTTCAAACTTGGCAAAATTATAATACACTTTCAAGTTATAAAAATATAAATTTGTAAAAAATTAGTAAAAAAATTTTACACTGTCGGGTAAACCCACTCTTTGTGTTTTCACGCGAGTGTGCTTTATTTCTTCACGGCGGTGTAGGTTTTTTTGTACGCGAGTGTGGCTTCTATACTTATTTTCAGTGCGTGTAGTTGCAAGCCGCGTTTCTAGCTTTCATTTAAGCACGGCGTAGAAAAGCTACAAAAAGTAAGCTTTTGCTTTTTTTTTTCTGTGTAGTGTTTTAAATAAAAAAAATACATGAAAAACAAGTGAGAAAGCCGGTCAAGCCCGACTATATCATGCTCTGTACCTTGTATAGAAGCTGAATGTAACGCTGCTGCTGCTCTCAACCCTAAGTTTCTCTCTCTCTTTCTCTTTGCTAAATGAAATGCGGTTAATGGAGCGGGGGAGGGGGAGGGGGGATTTTTGACCTTTTTTGACTTGACAACCGCTCATCCGATCTTTATCATTTCTTCGGTAAATCGATACATTTGATAACTAAGACTAACTATCTGTAGAAGGTACAAATCATCTATCTACAAACTGTGGGAGATGTAACGTTTTTTCCAAATTGCGGACAGACGGACATGGCTGTATCGACTCGGCTGTTGATACTGATCAAGAATATATATACTTTATAGGGTCGAAAATGATTCCTTCTCCCTCTCACATACTTTTGCACGAACTTAATATACTCTATGTGCCTTCGGTACAGAGTATAAAAATGGGCTACAAATGTTTTAAAAACCGCGAAATTTGCAAACTTATTTAAGAGGTAAGTTAAAGTTATAATTTTTTTGGCAATAATAAAAGCGCTTAAAATTTCCAGATACAATTCAAGGTAACAGAAATGCAAAATTTTTACATTGTTCTCAGTAAACTTGCGAAATTAATCAAGAGTGCGAGGGTGACTTTTTTGTCGAAAAAATTCGAAAATGGTTCTTAAGGAAGCTCTGACGTTTGTTAATAAGAAGTTTGGAATGAACAGTCCATAATAGTGTTGTAAAAACATCGATAGCACTATCGATGGATTGAAGACGGTTAAATAGGAGGTGTCGGTCAATCAGATTAAAAATATTAAAAATTTGAGAAAATTCGTATATGCGTATTCGTATATTGACGGATGGTGAAGATCAAAATAATTAATAGATCGCTATTGTTAAGTAAGCATCACATCTTCGTTTTGTGTTCAAAATTCGAAAGGAGCGTAGCAACGCACGTAAATTTTTTCAGTGTTTCTCAGTCCCATGATATAACTTCTTAGTGTTCACATATTATTTCCTTATACCAAGGCTCAGCGCGTCGCTATCTACTGTGCATACAAAACAGCTTAGAGAACCGCGTCCCTGCCCTAAACATTACTTAAATGATAACTTGACCTGAGTGCTAAAACAATAAAATATAAATATTTATTTTATTGTATATCTCCGCTATAAGTTATTCGATCGTCATGAAAATCTATCAATTTATAGGGAATAGTTATTAATAAGACTATATATACTTTATGGTGTTGAAAATGCTTTTACTGTCTGTTATAATTAGAAATTTCCGAAAAATTTCAGGTCTGTTAAGTAACCAACCAATACATGAGGACTTGCTGAAAATTTTAAAATTTACGAAAGAATAGCAAAGAAAAATAGTTTTGTAATTTATATTGAAAGGTCTATCTTGCTGAATTTTTAAGATAAAAAATCTCCCGACAAAACTAAGATTTTCGAAATTATCGAACGTTAAAAATATATAATATCAGTTGCAGACA
>JAEIFU010004292.1:0-16984 GCA_018904235.1 Lordiphosa stackelbergi | reverse complement strand
ACATTTTTGCATCTTCGTGTAAAGACTGCTCGACCAACTCATAAGTCAGCCATAGAGGCAAGCTGGGTGAGACATACCAGTTCAGGGATTCCAATTAGATTTCAAGGACCTTAGCGTAACGTGACCTAGCATTGTAATGCTAAAAAAAATTACTTTCACGAGCTTGTCCTTGTGGGAACAGTTCAAATGGGACAGCGTCAAACTGATTGTTTTATGTCTTCCTCTCAACTACTCCACTTCTAGAACATTGAAGCAAATACTAGCATGTTGGTTCTGATTGAGAAACACTCCCATATTTTTCCAAGAGCTTTAACTTAACATAAAAACAGAAAAGTCAAAGTTTCCCCCAAACAGTGTTTTATCATGATACAATGAATACAAGGTAGTGCAAACACTTGCTTGATTTGGCATGCGCAGAACTTTGTGAGTCTGTTACGTCAGTTGACAGATTAGTCTTAGGTTGGAAATTTGAATTTGTTTAGTTTTAGCCTGATTTAGTTTAATTTTTGATTTAATTTCAATTCATTTTCATCATTGGTTACCGAAGCACACTTTTGAAGAAATGTTAATCTATTGTTGCTGTTTTTCACCTAGGTGGAGTTCTGCTTGTACGTCACATTGGAATTTTTTGTTTGAAAACCGTACGCTTAGCCAACTAATCTATTTTTTTGTTGCGCGGGTAGGCCCTGAAAATATTCACATCTTCAGTTGATAAAAATAAACCAGGATGGACAATCTTGGTGTGGCTTTTGTATGCAAGAAAACTGTGACTGCCGAAAAAGACGCCTCTTTCCCGTTCGCTGAAGTGAAGAAGTTTACCTTTTAAAATGAACATTTTATATGATTTAAAACAGAACTTCATCGTTCCGGAAAGTCCCAAAGGCCCCTCGCACAAAAATTAGTCCCGGGTGGGCTTTAGAACTCTTAATCTCCACATAATAGTATCGAATCGCCAAAAAGAAAACCCCCCCATGCATCTAGCACGCAGCAAGTCGCTACCTACTCTTATTATACAAACCCCCTACTAACAACCTCACAAAACCACTAAAACAGGGAGGGGGGGGGGGTTCTAGCATAAAAGGAAAAAAAACTAAATGTCATTCGAAAAGCCACTAATATTGAGTAAAAACCTTGACATTTACGAAATGGGTTGCTATTCGCTTGAAGAAAGTTGGGAAATATTAAAATCATACTTTCATAGTAGTGGAGTCCTCGACTTAAACTGTGCGAAATTTAAAAAAAAAAAAATTTAACAAAAAAACTTAATTTGTGGATCAATTCGTGAAGCGTGAGTTCGTGAAACTGTTTAAATAGATTTCCGGCGCACACCCCCACCCTTGTTTCCTCACGACCCCCACCACCAAAAAAACAACGAAAAAAAAGATGTGGTGAAAAAAAAAAAAAAAAAAAATTTTTTTTAAAATAAAAATATTTTTTTATTCTCCAAAACAATATGACAACTTTTACTAAACGTACTAGACTTTTTTTAAGAATCTACGTTTCCAGTGGAATCACCAAATTTGAAAATGTTATATTCCTCAATGCTCAAGAAATTCCTAATTGTTTCTAGTTACCGTAAAGAAAAACCAAAGTTCGAAATTTTAAGGTTTAATACGGGCGCAGTGGGTTTCAAGTTGCTACTTAAAATTTCAATTTCCCCTTTTTCATTTTACTAGTAAAGTAACATTTGAGATCCCGAAAGTTGTGGTTGTATTTAAAAACGGTTGCTGTGTCTAAATTAAAATTGCAGGATCGACCTGTAACACACCCAAACATTCCATATTCCGCTAGCTTTGCATGGAATTCTGTGTTGAGCAAATATAATCGCTGTGCTACGAGCCGAACACCAAACCAACACTGACTTTTATGTTCTATTACGAGTCATTCCACGGAAGTTGGCTGGCGAAAAACTTCAGTGCAAATGGCCGGCAAAAAAAAAATTTTAAATCAAATAGAAATAGTATAACTTAAAAGAGGATCTTCAAATTTATTAATAAGAGTATTTATTTTGCTATTTGGATAAGCTTTTCTGTGCTCTTCGATGCATTGAAGAACGCCATCGAAGTCCTCACTAGTTTCACACCCCTCAGCATCAGAACTAAATTCGATTGAATTTAGTGAACCGACATCAAAAATGCCTTCTAGTAGTCCATATAATTTCTTTCTCTGTTGCGGTACATTTTTTATCACGACATTTTTTCTTAGAGCCACATTGATCATTAAGTTTCCTTAAGCTCCTGCACACATTTCTTTTCTAGTTTTCATGGTAAGCCCAAATGATTTCTTTATAAGGTCGGAAATGATTCCTTCTCCCTGTTACATACGTTTGCACAAAGTTAAGATACTTTGTGTACCTTTGGTACAGAGTATAAAAATCCCATATGACTATGTTCAGTCTAATGTACATATATGTGCCAGTGGAACCATTCTATAAAATTACAGCTTAATTTGTTTCAAGAAAACTTATATGTGTATTAACCTAAAGTAATAATGCTTAGAATCTGTAAAAAATTTCCACTTAACGACCAATCACTTGTTTCACACATTCATTAAAAGTTAATAATTGCTTTTCTAAAAAATTGCAAAAACCCACTTGTGCTGATATTCCTTATTGCCACAGAAATGTTTAAGCGGAAAAAAAACTTGATTCATCGACCGATCGATCCAATGGCAACTATAAGACAGGTTTTCCCAAGGAGAGAGCGCGAAAATGTCACTGTGTCTCTCTCTAACACACAGTGAAGCATGGCTTCGGAACTCTTTAAAATATAGTCATCTGGTTTTTACCAAATTTTGCAAGTATATTTAAAAGCATATTAGTCATTCCTAGTGAACTCAGCCACCCAAAATGACTAATCGCTCTATAACGGTCTACACATTCAGAATATAATCCTATTTGTTTGACATTCCATTCCACATTCCACAGACAAAGAACATAAATCTTGATGAAGTCAAAATTAGAGAAATTTTTGTGGGGCTGTAAAGTTCTTTTTTTTTGTAGTCTAGTATTCCGGCCTTCTCTCAGAAAATTGATGAAAAGGCTTTCGAAAGAAGGAGAATTATAAAAAAAATGTTGTGCAGAAAATAGCGTGGCATGGTTTCTTTTTAGACGTATTTTGAAATCTGCGACTTTTGTACAAAAAAATTTATGTATATGCTTTTCGTCATATGTCTAAGAAATAATAAAAAAATACAACATTTTTAAACGACTTGGCCCCATTAATTCAGGCAATTGCCTCAGCTCAAAAAATTCCTTCGATGGGCCGAGAAGTACTGTATGTTTTTTCATGTTTTGACACACTTTAAACTAAATATCTTGAGAGGTATTTTATCGATTTTTATATTTTTTTTCAGTGAAAGCTAACATGCTCCAAATCAATGTTTGAAATCTACCAAAAATAATAAAATCATCGAAAACAGTTTTCGAAACCTTAAATGCGATTATCTCGGAGCCACTTTTTCCAAAATGGTTGCAAAAACTTAAAGAGTAACTGTTGACCGATTTTCAAAATTTTTTTTAATTACCCCTAATACCCACCATTCTGGTGAGCTAGGACCAATTGAATGGCGAAAAAAAGTCGATTTTCGAAATTTTGACTTGGAAACCTTATAAGTTTGCTATTTATGGACCTATCCAAAATATCCTAGCTTACACCAGAATTACATCAGTTCTGAACAAAACCCTATCTTCGTTTTCACATCCAGATAATCCGTTCTCAAAAAAGTCTTACAACCATGGGCCAATGTTTTAAATTTTTGTACAACTTTCATCCGGAATACAAAAACAACCTCAGGAACAACAACAACAATAAAAATTTCTAAATTTAATTGAACCGATTACCTATCGATTGAAAAAAACCGCTTGTTAAAACCACTTATAGTTTTTGTGTAATTTACTTTTTTGTAAACCTTTAAAAAATGACACCTGAAGGCATACAGTACCCTTAAGTGATATCCCAAGCTCACCAATAGATGGCGCCACTTTCGATTGGCCAGTTCATTACATGGCAGCTTAAACTTAATATATTTTATATATTCATCCGAATTTCCTCAAAAATCGTCATAATAGTGTGGAAACAGATCATATTTATATTTGGAAAGTATAAAGATTATACCATTAAAAACAAAAAAAGTTTTTCTCACTCGATTTGTTTGAATGAAAGTTCTTCATGATTCGTGATCGAAGAAATTTTTTATAATTTTCTTAGAGAAGGCAGGAGTACTAGACTATTAACTTGTTATCTTATTTATTTATGTATTTCTTGAACAAAATGAAATGAATTTTTTTGGACTGTTTGATCTAGTTCATCTACGAGTTGGCCCCTTGTAATTTCGATTTTGAAGTGATCAAATAGTAATATTACTATTTTCAATTCCTCTATCCAAGAAAAATGAAATAATCATTCTTAAGCAGAGTTTATGCGAAATTGTTTTTTCACCTATTTTCCAGAGGGCCCACCAATTTTTTATGAAATGTTTGTTTTCTTGTAAAGATGGCTCCGTCAAAGAACTCGTGTTAATAATTACACTATTTTATTATCTGCCGAAATCATCTATTTTAATTATTTAAAATCGAAGAACTAATTTAAACAAAGTTGAATTATCAACCGTGGGTATATTAAGCATGGTTATTTGACAATCGTTTTCTAAACTATATTCACTTCGAAAAATTAATTTAATGAAGCCTATAACTTTTTGTGCAAAATTTCTTTAATTTTCCAATTATTTCTGGCATTAACTTAATTTGTGCTAATTCGATTTGATGTCCAGTTATGGACTTGGCATTTTTTCAACTAAATAGAAATGAAATGTGTGTCAGTGATATTTTTGTAATAGAATGCCGCATAGTTAAATTAAGATGTGCAAACCCAATGCATAAGCATAGAGTCCAAAGTTTAGGTTTAATTTCTTCAAGAATGCTACATAAGTTTCCGAAAATATGTAGCAAATGTCGCAAGCAAGGTGAAACTTATAATTTTTTCCAAGGCAGAATATAAAGTTAAGAATAAATTAAAAAAAAGAATTGAAGCAGCCAAGCCTGTACGATCTATTAAAAAAGATCATTGCTTTTTTTCCAATTGTACAATTAAAATATTGTTTTGAATTTTTAAATTACTTCCTCCATCTTAGATAATTTAAAAAATAAGAACCGTAAATAATATATTTATAGAGAAATACCTTTCCTGTCCGGAATAACTCTCAACACATATTTTCAAAGTGTTTCTCACTGAGAGAAACACAAAAATCATAAGCAATTTCGGTTTCTCACTGAGTTTAATTTTTATTTTTGTTTTATTTGTGTTTTCTGTTAAAGCCCCATACGGAGTACGACGAAAAATTCGTTTTGATACAGTATTTCACATAAATAGAAACACTTTCTAACAGCACATGAGCATCAAAGCAAAGCCAAGGTGTTTCTAATTATATGAAATACTGTATCAAAACGAATTTTTCGTCGTACTCCGTATGGGGCTTAACCGAAAAATGTTGAGAGAAAAATTTAACTGTTTTTCAATAACACTTTGAAAATAATATATGTTCAAAGTGTTTTTTGATAACAGTTATAGTATAACAGAAAAACGAAAGTAAATAAAGATAAGTGGAATTTCTCTATTAGCTATGTAATGATAATTTACTTTGTAGATGTGATTGGGAACAATGTTTTATACCAGCGGTGGTCACGAAATTTAAGTTTGGGAGCAGTCCAACAACAAAAACAGTAAAAAACCAACCTTATCAGATAAAATCGAGTCGGCAAACGAGACACACACTGCATATGTTTTAATTTGCAAACATCTGCTTCAGTGCCAAGCGGGTCTCGATCGCGCACACTGTACCTGCTGCGCCCAGCTGCCGCCGTGCGTCAATAAGCATGAATTTTGTTCTTTCAACTTACTATTATGTAAGGCAATTACACTTGTTGCGACGTATGCTTGCGCGTGTCGGCGCCTCAAAGCGAGACAATTTTCTTAAGCTTCAGAATGACGCCTGTTGCCAAAAAAAATAGCTCTTAGATCAGTGGAAACATGGTCATCCATGGTATATATCGCGGTTTAGTATTGTCGTAATCATATTTTTGTAGTTATGTGATGTCATTTGTGGTCTTGAAAAGCATTTTTTAAGTGTTATGTGGTTTTATTCCCATGGTCCATGGAGGTCTCTTATCATTGAATTGAGCTTATGCATTGATCCTTGCATGATTTTCCCCTTGGTTGAGAGTAGAGTTTATTTGGCATTATTACAATTTTTGGTCCTCTTTGGTATTTTTCAGCGATAAAAAGATTTGTCATACGCAGAAAGTGGTTTGAAACAATCTTTATGATTTTGACTATATTCTTTACCATTGGTCATCCATGGTATTTATCGCGGTTGAGTATTGTCATTATCACGGCTATGTAGTTATGTGATATATTAAGGTGTGATATATAAAACTCGCATTTCTGCGTGAATTCGCATTTCTTCGGGGTGTGAGCGCCATTTTTTAATTACTGTTAAATGCATTCGCATTGTTGATTGAGTGTGGTCATTTGAGGTTTTAAAAAGCAGTTTCTTAGGCACTTGTATTACCATGGAGATCCTGTAGCTGTGAACTGCGATTTCACATTGATCCTTATATGATTTTCCAGCCCTTTCCACCCACAAGGTCAAACTTCCTTTACAAATTTCTTGTAACGACCTCTGGCGAGCACTAAGCTATAACCGCGGCAAGAAAATACTTTTCAGAATTAAAGTTTTCGGTTTTTAATTTTATGCCCTTATCGCTGTTAATGAAATTTAGTGTTGAAAATGTCCGTTCCAAAGACTTTGACTAAAAAGACACTTATATTTTTCTCACAATAATAAGTGTTATTGAAAAACACATAACAGAAAAAAATGAAAATATGTGTTTCTCACTGAGATAAACACTTACACTCGAAAAATAAGTCACTTTCACTGACCGAAACACTTATACTCAAAAAATAAATCACTCTATCTGTTTGAGACATATTTCAAAGTGTCTAAAAATAACAGGGTTATTTTACAACACTTTCATTTTGAGTGAGATATTCCGGACCTCTGATTATTCTTGTATATGTGGATTTCAAAAAACATAGAATAATAAAGATTAAAAAAAAACTAAATTAACTTCAATATGATGAAATTTTAACTAAGACTAAATTATGTATAATGTATATTCTAGTATATATTCATCGATATTGGCTCTTAAGTCCGATAAAACAATTTTCAATGTGGAAATGCTCGTTCTACTGACACTTTTCTAGCTTTAAATGCTAAAACGATTTGAGCTATTTGCTTAAGTCGAGTTTATTGACAAATATTCCAATACTTAAAATTATCTTTATCTTTAGGTAAAAGCTTTGCTTCATCACACGCTTCGATGCAATTAACAATCGATATTTTACTTTTTGATGGAATTGTTCCCTATTATTGATCTGTTTGGCAAGCATTTCCACCTCGTCTTCACTTAGACAGTTCAAATAATTATCCTTTATGCTCTTATTAACGTTTTGGATTTGGTTTTATACTGACATATAATGGGTTTAAGCTATTATTTTTTCTTCTTCTCATTGCAAGTACTGATACCTGAAATAAATAATGTGCTGAGATTTTACTCAGTATTCGGGTGTAACTCAATACCTAGTTGAAATGAACCGAACCGAACCATTTTATTTTTCGGTTTTCGGTTCGGTTCAGCATTTTTTTAACACACAACGGTTCGGTTCACGAGCTCAAAAAAAAACGGTTCGGTTCGGCTTGGAACCGGTTTGCATCCATGTAGCAATATACATTGCACATTAATGAGTTGCAAACACTTCTTGTTACAGCGTGCGACTTTTCGCGAAAATGGGTTTAATTGCTGCTAAATTCGCGCTTAAGTTTACAATATTACATGAGAAAGAGGAAATAAGATTTTTCCTTGGTGGCGACAAACACAAACAGTTTTGTAAGTCGTAGTCAAACCGAACTTAAATGGCGTAAAATACCAGAAAGTTGAAACAAATCGGACTGATCAGTTCTATTGCAGCTAGATGAAATAGTAATCGAACCATATTTGATAAGGCGCTAAAAAAAATTAAAATTCCTACGAAGTTGGTACTTGTTAAAACTAAAATTTATTTCAACAACAACAAAGTTAGTTCAAATTAGCCCCATCGGATATATGGAACCTAGTCCCCCACCCCCGGCGCAACCAAAAAATTGGGAGAAGCCCTAGGGTCCCCCCCATGAAAAATTGTGAAAACTAAAATTTATTTTAAAAAAATTAAAATTAAGCCCATTTCACATTGAATGGGACCGTAAATAAAATTCGCCATGATAATCTGAGGAGATTCAGAAGTGCCTCTTCATGACGAAAAGTCACAGTTTGGTGCGGCGTTAGTGCGAAAACGGTCATTGGGCCGTTTTCTTCCAAATGAAAATGGCCATGCTGTTACCATCAACCAGGGCGTTTCCGATGAGCAATTTTGTGATGCCAATTATTCGTCGAAAGCGTATGAGGCAGTTCTGGTTTCAACAGACGGCGCTCCACCCACCAGTCGCTAACAACGATTTTCTGAAGAAATTGTTTCGGGGCGTTCGCCGATTTGCGCCGCCTGACTTTCTTGTGGGGATATTTGAAGTCAAAGGTTTACGTTAACAAGCAGGAGCTAACACTTCGTGAAGAAATAGCCGCTATCGGCCGAAATGTTGGCGAAATCGATGGAAAATGCTGCAAAAAGGGCACAATACGCCATACGCCAGAGGCGGCCATTTGAGAGATATCATATTCAAAAATCTATGTAACAAATCTACTTGGAACAAATTAAATGATTAAGATTGCCAACCGCCAAATTTTTTTTTTTTCTTTGATTTTTAAAAAAAACATGGGTCCGTCGAATATGGGCAACACTGTATATGAAATAATAGTCCAAATCAAACCCGATTTCGTAAGTAGCATTATTAGCTAAAATTACTAGTACAAACCAAATTTCAGTTCAGTAGCAAAAGACATAACAAGGCTGAAGAAAATCTGCCAGATAGGTTATATGGCGGCTATATAAAATATTGGTCTAAGTTGAGTGAATCTTTGTAAGTCGTCTTTGGGGTCCAAAATATGCGTACAACCCAAATTTGGGGTCAAAGTCAATAAAAAGGCCAAAAAAAAGACAACGGCGGGGGGGGGGGGGGGGGGGATACGGCGCTTTTTTTACATATTTTGCCTTTAAAAATTTTACTTTATTAATAGGATTCGTTGGAAAGTTTTGTGAATATGGTTTTAATTTTGGAAATCACATGTTGAATTTGAGCTTGGATTAATATTAAATATATTATATTACTAGCAGGCACCCAGAGTGCGTTGCTGCGCCGCACAGTGACCGGTTTCGCTGATTTAGCGTTGCAAAAATCGTAACTTTTGAACGGAAAGAGATATTTTAAAAAAATTCAATGCGAAGGTGATAGAGAATTTCGATATCTTTCAAACAAGTTTAAAATCATAATTGTAAGTCAATAGGGTGACTCAGGATCGAATGTTTCAAAAGAAGAAGCAAAAGCAAACAATTTTAAGTTTTTTTAAATCGATTTATAAAAATGTGGGTTGTAAAACTACTTAAAATTAACAAAATTTCGTCGGGCACAAACAAAGTTGCGGTAAATTTCATCTCAATATGTACACAATTAATTCATGCATATTGATATGTTCAAATCAGAAATACTCGAATGAGGCAATGAAGCGCAAGTGTATCTTTTTATATTATGTCTATAAATTTGTATTTTTCTAAAACGTTCACTCCAGAACTTAAAACGAGGTAAAATGCTCTTTTAACGGTCCATCAAAGTGGGAAAATAAGGAACAAAAGTAGTACTTCAGTAAAACGACAATAAGTCAACTAATATAAAGAAAAAAATAAAATTTTCTTATTTATTTTTCTTCAGAATTGATGCATCTTTAAAACAAAACAAATTGCAATCGGAATATCCGTTTGGTTTTAACACGTTCCCAAACGTAACATTTGAATTCAAAAATATTACAAAACTTTATCAGTTTGAAAAATTGTTAAACTTTAAACCATTTTCGGGCTATCTGGGGTTCCCTTTATTAAATTAAATTAAAGCGGTAAAAAAAATCGACCATAATTTTTTATTTTTGCAACGCTAAATCGGCCAAACCGGCCACTGTGCGCCGCCTTTAGAATTTACAACACAAAACAAAGAAGTGCAGCTTATTTGACAATTGCCATCCATCAAATCTTCATCTAGCAAAATTCGTGGTTTGCTGACCTTTCGATCTTCAACATCCGTCATTTACCCGTCATGGGTATAAAAAATCATGATTATCTAAAATAATTGAATCAAATCAAATTTTGCGATTTTTTGGCTTCGTTTGTTCAACACCTCTCATTAACTCATATAAGAATTTTTGCAAATTTCTAATATTTTTAAAAGTATAAAATCTTTTTAATAATCTGAACTCATTATACAATTTTGTAGATTTCTTGATTTTTGAGACAGTGCAGTCTATCAAATCTTCATTATAATTTTAGGAATAGGAAAATTTGGCAAATTTCGCGAATTTTTTTCAATATTTAATTGATTTTATTGTTTGATCTACACCGCCTATTTACCAGTGGACATTGCCATTTCCAAACTTTGCCATAATTTGGGACTGTTCAATTTTTCATAAATATTCAAACAAAAAAATTTTGAAAATTCAAATAAACATTTTTTTGCGCCTACTTAATAGTTTTAGGTCCTATGAAAATTTTGAAACTGTCGCGATTTGCTTGGCCCTTTGATCTTCAACTCCTATTTACCGTTTGATCGTTTATATTTCTCCTCCTTACTCTTCTATTGCCGTCCATCAAATTTTACTACGAATTATTTTATAGTCAAATTAACAGAAAAAACGTGGTTCTTGATCTACACCTTTTTTATACACGTCTTCAATTGCCATCTATTCAATCTTCATAATTCTTAGGTCCTTTAAAAATGTTTACAAATTTCGCGATTTTCTATTGACCATTTGATCTACTCCTCGCATTTACCAACTTCAGCATTATCATCTAAACATTAAGCGCTTAAAGAAATAGTATTAATTTAATAAAGTAAATTTGGCGGTATTTTTTACCATTTAAATTAAAGCTAAATAGCCTTTCACTTACACTCACTGTTATATATGGATATACAGGCCTGTTCCCGTTTTCGATTTCGATCAAATCATGCGGAATCGGAATTGCTTAATGCTTTCGCTTTCAAAAACCGACTGTGTTATTTGGCTTTAATCTTCAAAGTCCCATTTTACTTCATTCCATCCTCTTGATGGTTAAAAGATTCGAGTGAATTCTTTAATCGTTTCTTCGAAATCCCAACTCTCACTAATTCCGATCAATCGGATTCGGAAACGGGAACAGGCCTGATAGATATCAGGGTTGTTAATAATCAGGGCATTAATAATAATAATAATACATTTACATTTACAATGTCAATTGTTAAAACTTAATTTTAATTGGTATTATATCTGGCAGTGCAAATTCAACTTTTTTAAATTGTCGTCATATCTATGCCCTCTACTACAAAATAGAGAGGGTCTGGGGGTTAAAAGATTTTAAAAAAATTTGTCAAAATCGTTTAGAATGTACCCACTGTGCCGAGCCAGAATGCCTACAATCCTTTGACCACTACTTTGTAAATTAACCCACAGTGCTGGGTGTCTCCAAAGTTCAGTTTGAAAAGAATAAAAAAAATAAATTGAAATTATTTCATTTTAATGTCAATTGAGAATTTTTAATTAAAACTTATTTTATTTCAATGCCATTGGAGAATTATGAATTGGCATTGTTTTATTTCAACGCAAATTCTAATTTTTAACTTGAATTACTATAGTTCAAAGCATATTCAAACTATTTTTTTAGTTATCATTTAAATTTAATGCTAATTCAAAAATAATGCTAATGCTTCAGGACCGAACAAAGATAGATATAGGCCCTGTTCACCAGCACGTATCATACATCAAACATCATCCATCAAAAAAAAGTTAATTGGCTTATGTTTAACGCTTTGATGAAATTTTAAGATAAAAATGGTATGCGTGAAAGCTATCGTTTTGATTTTAACCAAAATCACAAAAATTAGCAATCATAGTTGCACTTCACATTCGTTCACTTCAACAATTGAACTAGATCCATCGATTTTTTCGTCATCGGTTTGAGCTGGTGAACACGGCCATAGATATTGCGTGTGTGTGTTTGTGTGTGTGGAAGTGACGTTTCGAGAAACCATTTGTCACCGAAAATTATTGGATAAATCAACCTATTATACCGACCACTCGGTCTGCCCTGCCACTAAACCATTTTTTAGACGGTAAAAGGCATTTGTGCTAAGACTATAATTTTAAAATTTTTGATGTAAAGGTAAAGATTTAGAACTAATCTATGAAAAACCGAAGTGACTTCTTTATAGATGCAGCCACTTTCGTGTGCTCATTTGTTTGTATGGCAGCTAATATATTAATATTCATCGAAATTTGATCAAAAATGCGCTGAATCAGAAAATATTGAAAACTGGAAAGCTTGAGGGTTAGGTATTTTTAGTAATTTTCACTGTTAGTAGTTGTTTATTTTGTAAAAGTAATACCACACAATTTAACCAATTTTAATCCCATATATAGCTGCCATTGAAAGGATCGGTCGCAAAAGTAGTTCTAGAAAGAAAAACTTCTTTGTTTTCAATGCTATCGCTCCCAAACTTGTTACTGATCAATATTATATGCTACCAGACCATTCTGTCAAGTTTGATCTAAATCAGATGATTATAGCATATTGATGCCATAAAAACGGTAGGCGGTTCTCAAGTTATGAGCAAATAAGTCCCCCTCCCACCTTTTCACAACCAACGCCCCACAATGTTAGAGAGACTGAAAGAGAGAAACTTAGAGATGAACGTTGCAGCAGCACTGCATTCAGCTCCTACTCTAGGTACAGAGTATATTATAGTCGGGCTTGACCGACTTTCTCACTTGTTTCAAAATAAAATATGATTCGATACTTAACATTGCGAACGCAAAATTTTTTTCTATCATTATATTTATGAGGTTTCTTTTATAAAGCGGGGAAAAACGTTAATTGCAATCACATAGTTTCTAATGGTTTTCTTTTTCATTCTTTATTAACCATTTGTACGAATATTTGGAAATGGGTTATACGAAAAACGCTACAAATCTTTGGTTATACATAAATGTAAGACTGGCTTACATTAGTTCAATTTAATTTTTTCCCATTAAAATGTTGTAAGACAGAGTGTTTTTATGCACATTTATTTTTTTGTCTTGGTGGACTTTTTGGTGAAAATGCCCATATGCCGATGATATTGTCAATATCGGCATAATCAACCGGGTATGAGCTCTAGTGGTACATCAATCTAGTTAAGCGCATAATACAACAGCGGCTGCGCTAGATAGGAAATGTTAACCGTATGGATAAACATGCTCTAGTGAAACAGGTATACGATCGGAAGACGAAAGACTTTGGGATACAAGGCAGGATGGGCCGACCGAAACTGAGATGGAAAGACCAGGCGTTCATTTATAGAAGCCGCTTTAGGGATTGGACTCGAGATTATGATACATATATTAATGTAAATGCGATAAGAAAGTCTTTGCGAATCTATGAAGACTATTTGGAAAAATTAATACTGATCTTACTTTTGGACACTGTGGTATAATTTAATAAGCGCATTGCTGAGCTTGGTGTGAAACGAAAAGTGTATTCTTGTCTTAATGTCATTAAATGGTCGTTTATTTTCACTAATTCAGTGGGTGGGTGGAACACTGACAGCAAGTTCTGCGGTCGTCATTTAAATCACTTAATCAGCATTTTGCGATCTTGTATCCTCTTCAGAAGCAACTTCTTTGCCTGTTGCCAACAATTTGTTTGTTGTTATTTTATTCATTTTTTTGTTTTGATTTTTTTTTTTGTATAGATTGTTTATGATCGTTTTATTTTTGTTTCTCTGTTTGTCTGCCCCTCGACTTGATTCAGGTCTGAATGTTTGGTCTGCAAAGGTGCCCACTCCACACATACATTCATACAAATGTACATTTATTGTTTAGAGATCGAGTGCCTGGACGTCGTCGTCGATGTTGTCGTCGTATGAGTGTGCGATTTCCTCTCATCGTGCCCCATCCCCAATGCACTGGGCACTGACCAAGAGGCAGCTTCTTGTTCTCTTTTTTCACATTTCATCGTCGCTTATTTGTTGTTGCTGCTTCTTTATTTTCTTGGTAATAAGGTGTGAGAAAGGCAATAATCGTAAAGAGCTAACAAATTGTTGTTGTTGCTGCTTCTTCATCTGGTGTTGGTGCTGATGCTGTTGTTGGTTTCACGCTAAAATGTTAATCTGTCCCTTTTTCTGGCTGTCGGCGTTGTCCGAGAGCAATTATCGGTGACAACTGGACAAGTGAACAAACGACAATGTTTCATAACTTCATTCTGTCTGGGAATATTACTTCGAAACAAAAACCAAATAAAAAACGTTAAGAATACGTACACGCGTTGGGGTCAACAATTGCAAATAAATCCTGAACTAATCAATTAGAAAGAGATTTGGATCCTTTCACATGCAAAAATCTGTAGCTTTATCTCTAATGATGTTCTATCACTCATTGTGTTGATTGGTCTGTGTTTTTTTTGGGTCCACTCAATTTTCTTCGTTCTGAAAATTTATAAAAATTATAGTTTTCAACTCACCCCTACCTGCAACTTAACTCGTTGCGCCATCGTCCATTACTTTCTCGGCACCACCAGTCACAGTAAAAGCTCTCAGATGGCAGAAATAACAACGGAGCAAATACTTCGACTGTGCCTTAAGAAGTGCGAGGTCGTGGGTCCGAATTCCAGTAGGGGCGGCATGCAGTGCATCCCTTTAGGTTTTTTTTTAACAAAATAAATCTTTATATGGGCATTTCCATGATTTTCTGACGAACGTTACAGATGCATTTAAGGAAAAAGGAGTACAACAAAATTTTAAACGACATATTATTTTGACTATTTTTACTTTAAATTTATCTGACGAACGTTACCGAACACACTATATATGTTTCTAATTCAGTTCAATGAAAATACCATAACAATTCTTTGAAGGCACCCGGAACAGCTCATATCCGACAACGAAATGGAGAGCTTAAGCTCTATTTACACGACCTGATCACTCAGTGGAGGTTTCGTTTAAACTAAGTGTCAAAAAACTCATCTGCGCAACTCAGTTTCGAAAGCGAAATCATCATATGATTCAGTTACAGAACCATTGGTTCATTGAAATCATCTGGTTAATATGAACATTGTGTCTTTACTAATTGTACTATAAGCAAAAGTTGTAAAAATCAGACACATAACTTCTTGTCTGGTTGGGTCAATAAGGGTTGATTTAACATACACAAAAATCGAACTATGTAGTATGTATATCGTTTGTACGAAAACCCAGAAAGTGGCATCAGCAGCACACTGCAATTAGGCAACGCTATAAATTGACAGATGTTAGCTCAGCTGAGTGGTCAGGCCAAATAGAACTGGTTCTATTTAACCTGATCGCTCAGCTGAGTAGCCTGATGTCTACTCAGATGCCTGTTTACATGGGCTGACAGCAATTCAGAAGATTGAGGTGAGCATGAAGTCCAGTGTGACTCTTCAACGCCAAAATACCAACAAATATCAAACGGTCACACTGCTTTGTCAGCTATGCTTTACAAAGCGTTTATACAGGAATGTCCTTTACTTTTGTAGAAATTTTCGAATAATCGCTTTTATTTCGTATTGAACCTGTTTTTCTTCATAATAAAAGTAACTCAAATAAGCTCGGTTTCTAAGAGACGAAAGTTAAGCGAATTGCACCAGACTGTTAAAAACAGGGCTGCAAATTGGTTTGGAGTCGAACCGCTCCGAAGTCGGAGACTCCGGGATTTTGGAAAGTCTGAACCCAACCCGAACCGGAGCAGGTTAATTTTTTCCGCTCGAACCTGAACCTGAACCGGAGCAAAAAATAGTCAAAAATTGTTAACCTTGGCATTTTTCAATATATCACTAAGAAAAACAGAAAAACTGCTTTATTTTTTTTTTCAATTTGCCCTGATATTTAGAAAACTTGTCTAATAAACAAAAAGTTTTATAGAGCTTCAAAAATAAAAATGCCATAAAAAAAATTTTAGGAACAACTTTTCTAAAAATAAGTGATTTGTGTGATAACACAGGATTTCTTTTGGTCAGCCAGGGTCAGGGTTAATATTTGCATAAACGTGTGTTACGAGAGGTTTGTTTACGTTTGTGAATCGTGTGACCACATTAAGTAACCTTTTCTAACGAAATTTGTTTTAATGGTAGCTGCCTTGAATGACGTTACAGAAAACCCAAACACGAAGCTTTGTTTTGCTCATAAGATACAAATTGTTGGATTTTAATATGGAGTGTGGTAATTTTTTGACTAAGTCGATTTTTCTCAAGTTTTTTGATTTGATTTTAGCGACCAAATTCCAAATATACATATGGAAAGTTTGCTATCTTCTCTGTTGCAAAAGCTTGTAAACCTGTGTAATTAAGTCGAACTTTTCTAGTAACTTTCTTAAAATTTGTTTCAAATTTTCCTTTGATTTAAAAGTAAAATATCGCTTAAAATAACTATTACTGAGCTTAAATTTTTGTAAGTTTTATTATAATAAAAATAAAGACGTTCGAAAAAAAAAATTCCATGCGCTTCCGAACAAAAATCGTTCGTGTTTTAAAACACTGTTGTTCGTTTTATTCAAACTAATAGGCCGATTTGAATATTGGAAATTCAATACACTTTCGATTCATATATGGCTAGATTTTATCTAACGTTTCTGAATGAGATATGGCAAGAATTGTATGTGTACCGAAAAACGAGAGCGTGTGTTAAAGTCGGCTCCAACCGACTTCTATATACCCGTTACTCATGGGATGCAATTTTAAATAGCATTTCTGTGTTCGTAGAGGGGGCA
>JAEIFU010004291.1:0-17004 GCA_018904235.1 Lordiphosa stackelbergi | reverse complement strand
TTAGAAACTAGTTAATTGAGAAACATAATTATTGTGCAAAAGTTTGCTAAGACTACAAGTCTCAAATTGTTTATAAAAATTGCATTGTTATTTGTTTAGATTTGTTTTTTTTTTTTGTCAAACTTTTTCAAAGACTTTTGCACTTAATTTGGAACCTTAAAATAGACAAATGTAGAGTATATATGATGAAGATGATTACATAACGATCAACTAGAGAAGAGAAAACAAATGCTAACAAGAATTTCGCTCTAAATAGACACATATTGTATGGACACTACGTGGATGTGCCATTTATAGTGGCTTGGCAGGCTTGGGATGATCCTTCATGTGCTGCTCGAACATGCTGCGATATCCGCTAGTTGGCTAATTCTCCGGAGAAACGATGTACATTCTGCAAGAATTGTTGGTTAGTTCCAAATAGCTATTCAAATTGAACTGCTCTTACCGTCTGCTGACACGTGGTCTTCGCTGAGATATAAAAGAATATCAAATTTTCTCCAGCTATGATGTAGGACACACTGCAACCATCGTCGGCAACGGGCCCAAAACCACCGCCGGCGCTAATGCAATTCGGATGCTTCTTCAAATCCACTGGGCGTCTGACCGTGAGGAGTCTGACTGGTAGACAGGCGCCAGGGTTCGCTCAGCACTTCGTTGAGGAAGGGCGAGTCAACCTCTAGATATTTGGAGACCACATATAAGCAAAACAAATGCCTGTCAATGCCGCGTCCGCACATGGCATCCTGATAGCCCAACTGATGTCGGTCACAGGCATCTTGCAGCAGCTTGACGCGCTCGTCGTTACTTATGCTCGCATTCTGCATGGCCTTAACCCAGGCAGCTGACTCACTGGTACAGGGCCGCACCGTTTCAGTGCGTCCCTCGCGGAACAGACGCGTCATGGAAGCCTCATAGGTCAGCGAGAAGCGACCAGCATCGCGATAATAGGCCAATTGAAGAGCCATTTGTATGTAGGCATCCGGTGACAGGCGGCATTTCTTCAAGAATCCCTTGCCATACTCCTGGTGCACCAAAATACGCAGATCCACTTCGTTAATCAGCTTGGTCACATCAATGGTGGCCTCCTCAATTTGCGACAGGCAGGGCGCCAGCTCCCAGTTAAGACGTGTTGGGTGGGCGGTGGGAATTCAGGTGTGCCCTTAGTATTTCCGGACTCATCGTATCTGTCAGATGGGAGAGGAGGTCATTTAGTTAGCAGGGAAGATAGTATGTGGTGGTAACTTTGAAACAATTGTTAGTAAGGGATTTAAGAATTAACTTAGTTAATTTATTTCGACTTTAGGTTTCAGTGGAGACACTTCGATTGAGTTCTTTTTTACAAAGTTAGAAAGTTATTTAACCCTTGCAGATGTTTTATTTTTTAATCAAAGATTAAAACCGTAACCGAAACTGTAACCTTAATAGCAAAAGATAAAACTTGTAACCGAAACTCTAAACAGAAACTTATAACCGTAACCGTATTAATATAAACTGGTTATCAGTACCGAAACAGAAACAAATACAAAATAATTACGGTTTTGTGTTGGTTTTTGGCTGCTTCAAGGGAAAGAAAGGAAAGAAAAAGACCACGCAGTTAACAAAATCTTTACCTTCATCTTCTTTCCTTATATTTGTTATTACACAGACCAATTTGTGTTATGAAAACGTAAGCATTTTTCTCTCTTTTTTTCCTTAATGTGAATAGAAAAGAAATCCTTAGACATGGTTATCTATACTTATAAATCTGTAGCCCCGACTGACTGACATACTGCCAGACTGACATATCATCATCCCACAGCCAAAACTGCTTATTCTATAGATCTTAGATTTGGCATATAACTTCCTTTATTCGCGCACTAAGAAAGAAAATTTGGGAACTTTGTCTGCGAAGTGGGTAAAAAGGCCAAAGAAAAGTTTATATCACACATCAAATGAATTGAGGCGCTCAGGCAATATCATGGAGAATGAGTATAGAGAGAAAATTTGGTCAGTCGACAACGCTTCTGTCAGAAATGAGGGGGGACGGGACGGGGTGGAGAGCGCAGGAAGGTTAACGAGGGGAAAGAGCCAAGTGCTGCGAAGAAAGGCGTGGGGAGAAAGGGAAAGGCCAATTTGAATTGAATTATACTTGAAGAGTGGCTGCCATGAGGTCAATTTGTTTTGTTTGCGTTTTCTTAATTAATGGTTCAACGAAACGGGACTTAGGTCGAAGTTTTATAAAAAAATATTGTCTCTCGGGCGAAAAGCAGTTGCTGATGACGCAAATTTTTGATATATTTTTGTACCAGCTGCAACTCGAATCTGTCTACAAGATAAAAACAACAGAATTGCTAAAAGTTCTTAAAATCTTGGACGCGGACAAAGTCGCTAGTGTTTGTATATGTGTATGAAAAACTATGTTTCTGGCCCTACGCCATCTTGACCGCTTGTCAGCTTGGCGCTGTGATCTTTTACACTGGATGGAAGTGAGGAATGAACACATTTTATACACTTTTTTGACTCTTGATAAGTTACCTTAACATTTTGAAAGTGCGCGAAACAACCATTTTTCGGGAATTCTTTTCTTACACCCTTCTGTTAACAAGAAATTCAAGATGCCTGCGTTTTGAATCTGCACACTTGAGACGATTTGAGACTGGGACTAAACAGGTTTAATCTTGTAAATAATATTGTGCGTTTTCAGAGGTTAGATGGTTTGAAAAAGCCTGGATAGGTCAGCGCTATACTTCTGTATTTACTGAATAAATGAGATTATAAATTGGGACGCTTTTGTCTGCACGATTTGTCAAATTTTATACTAATAACCGTAACCGAAACCCGAAACAGAATTAGATTAATAACCGTAACCGATATCCCACAACCGTAATATAACCGTAACCGGAAAATTAGCGATTGGCGAAAAACAGTAACCGTAACCCTAACCGTTATTCATTTCGGTTGTAATCTCTGTTTTTAACACATTGTAGAAAGCATCTTCGACCCTATAGGAAAAGGCAATCTCTGTTTCTGTGCTATCTACTCATATATCATACTTATGTATATTGTATATGATGTTTGCTGGCATAGAAACGATCGGTTAACGAACTAATCCTAGGGACATAAACTTGTTATCTAAAATATTGTACTACATCTTGTTCCGCGAAATCGGTGAACTAAATCGCTTGATTGCTATCGGAACGATCGGTCAGAAAATTGATCTCAGTGAGGACAAATTTAGTAAACTCAACGAGTGAGTCATTAAACTTCTTAGTGAATATTCTTAACTGAATCCAAATAAATTGGCCAAGTTGAATTCAAACCGCAGGAATATAGGAATTAGTTACCGTAGGGGCAAACGTTTCATGCAACGTGTGTGTTTCGGACAACCCCCTAAAAGCCACCAAAGGAGTGACACAAAGCCGTTCTGAAATAAGGACTGGTTCGGTTCAGTGGTTGACAACATTTTTACATGGATTTTGTAGCTAACTAAACCGCAGGTTTCGGTTCGATGAAGGCCCGTTACCGTTTTCCAGTTTGGAACATTCAGGCATGTTCTCAATTCTACTACTTTTTGAAAAGTAAATCGAACGCAATTCCGCTTCGGTTTTAATTTTGTGTTCTTAATTTCGAATTGAAATTGCTCTCTTTTACTTTTTGCAATCCACTGGACCAAGCGAAAATGACACTAGATCGGTGTTCGGCAAAACACACATGCTTATTTTGCCTTTGCATGTCGCGTTCCGACACGCAAGAGCGCTTTCAGTGTAGCATGTTTGTTATTGCAAAAGAGAGCAGTGTACGCTCGTATAGTGTCTGTGTATCGACGCCGCTGCTACAGAGGATGGACGTCGCTACTTGTATACACAGAAAATTGAACGGTGCCGGACACTGCACTAGATACACAAGAGAGAAAACAGAATTCCAAGCGAAACGGTCGAAAATGGAACAGTCGGAAATGAGAGAGGCTGACTTTTAGGTTTCACTTTTCGTTTTCATTTGAAAGAATCAATTCCACTTTCGAAAGGTGGCCGTTGAAGTGGAATTGAGAACATGCCTGAATATGATTTCTAAACTAAATAGGTGACTCATCAAACACTAAAGAAATTAAATTTCTTGAAAGCATTTGATTATCTTTAAAATCCTTATGAAAGTTCTCCTTACAAATGCAAAATATTGTAGAGAATATGGAGAATATTGTACCGTAGAGGAAATGGGATACTCACACAAATCAATTGGCAAATTTTCAAGTAAGAAATGTAGTCTAATAACAGGTATATTAAGTGGTCGCTAAGGATTAATTCGGTCTATAAGTAGTCTCCCTTGAATAGAGTCCATCAGCAAAACTTAACTTAACCTAAGGGCGCGCGCACACATGCGGCTGAAAGATGAACTGACGGCAGAAGTTAAGGCTGATCTTGACAAATAACCATGCAAGTGTGCACAACCAGCACTGGTTTTCAAAAATGTTTGTTTACTTCGGCTTGATGAAGTGCTAAAATATCATGATCAGCCCTGTGTTTATCTTTCAGCTGCATGTGTGTGTGCGACCAACTGAATGAACTAACCCGAATCGTAAGAACGCCGGTTCGGTTACGTTTTGGTTTGTCTGCAAAGGTAAATAAACTCTCTCTATTATTCCTAATTTACACTCCAATCCACCAAAAGTCGAAATAAGTTCAAGTTGATGTTCGTTTTTAGTTTTACCCATAAATATCATCACCAAATATATACTCCCAAAGATGTCCCATAACCGGTGCATCGGCCCTAAAAGAAAAGTTTTAAATGGTTATTAACAATTGTTAGGCCACAACCCAGGATTAAGGGAAACAAAAGGGAATTAGTAATACCAGAACGCTTAAAAAACGAAATCAGCCAACCGACACCGCCATAGGAAAACTGTAACTTTACCCATCCAATACAAGATCATCAACTATGAGATTCTCCCACATGTGTGAGGCAATGGCAGCGTCGGACCTTTTGATTTTGGCAAATGTTTCAATAAAATTTAGTTGACAGACAGCTCTGGCTTGTATCGCCTCTATTCTCTGCTGAATAATGTTTGGGAGTTACTTACCAGGTGTGTTCGGCGTTGAAGCCAACGCGTCCATTGCTGCCCACGCAAACAGTGAAGCATTTGTCGAACCAACGATTATAGCCATTGCCATGGAGCAACTTTTTGCCAAAATTATCAAGCAATTCGGGACGCGCCAAATCAAACTCAAAGGGTTCATCATCCAGGGAGAGGACAAACGCAGCGGACTCAATGGTGCGCAGTGAAACATGGTTAACACCACGCGAGAAGAAAGTATTGCGAGCCTCCGCCCATTTGGAACGATTCCAGGCGGTGAGAGCAGCCAGTTGCTCTTCGCCCGGCAGCGGTGTGGCCTTGGCCTTTAAAATGTCCTCAATTTGACTGGGAATATAAGAATGGAGTTATGATTTAATCTAAGGATTGAAGACGTGCGTGCGTTACTCACACTTGAAGCTCGCAAGGGCGTAGAATCCTGCCTTTGAAGTAGATGAGCATTTTGTAGTAGCAGCCCTTGTGCAGCACAACTATGTGATTGGAGTCCCTGTAGTGGACAATGCGATCAGTCTCTAGTCCTGGTACACGTGCCGTATTAAAGGTGCGCTCATATTGCCAGGAACACAAAGGAATCATGCCCTGTACCATAATCTGAAGCGAAGGAAAACTTAACTTAGAGAGGAAGGAAGCAGCGTACTAATCACTTACCGGCTGCAGTTCTTGATGCTCGATCAGTCGTCTGAAATTGAGCAGCAACGAGATGACATTGGCTGCCCTCGCTGACTGTTTGTTGGTGAGATTCATAAAGATTGCATCCGTGCCATAGAAATTGCTGTTCACACAGAGCGGGCCACGTCCTCTTAAATACACATACTCCTCCCACCAATCAGAGACGTAATTGGTCGACCACCAGCTCTTCAAGACCAAATACCATTGCAGCTTCTTGCCAATGGTTTGCTCAAACTCTTTGGCCAGACCCTCCATACGCGAATAGTTCTCATCATCCAGCAGGGGACGTACGCTGCGTAAATACCTAGACATGGTGTCCTTGACTGAAGGCAGCGGCAGACGGGGTAGGGAACCCTGAAAACTGTACAATCCTGGCTTGTTCCAACTGGATAAGACCCGAACTACAGCTACCCAGAGCATGGTGGGTATGGAAACACGACTACCCGGGGCTCTGGACTCATACATCCAACCCTTGTAGATGAGTAAAAGCTTCAGTGTGTAACGCATGGTGAAGCAGATGGAGAGCCAAACCACAGAAGCGGCCAGAAAGCAGGCCGCAATCTGCCAATTTATGGTATTGGAGGGCAGATGAACGAGAATTCTGTTGATCAGATTGAACGGAGCTTGGTAGCCTGCAAAATGCAGTCCCAAGGCAATGGCTGAGATTAGCCAAAGGCTTTGTATGTGAGCCGGATAGACGCCATTGCGAACGCCATTCTGTGGAATGAGGAAAGTAAAGGAGTAAAAAGTTGTCACTAGCAAACCATTTACTTACCCGAGCACGAGCCACACGTTTCTTCCAGGAACGCACACCCGAATTCCACACAAGATTCAAAACCTCATGATCGTAGTTGATGTCGAAGCCCTCGTGGGTGATGGCAAACGAGAAGGCAACTGCAGAATGGGCTTCAGCCATACTGGCAGGCTACTTCAGGATACCAGAGTTAAGGTTTATTAGCTGGAATTGGAGAGAGGGCATTGTTTAGTTGGTCAGCAGGTAACGCACGATAAGATGGACTTTATCTAGGAGACTCGCCAGACGACTGTGAATGTGAGTCATTCTTATCTGATCAAATTCATTTTAAATACGTCGCAGACTTGTACGAATCAATGCACCCTTTGTGGTCATTTAGTACGCCTTTTCGGTGTCATAACATATTCATGCAATTGATGATCATTGACGTCATTGAAATCAGTTTTCCATTCACCGCCGATAACCCCTAACCAGGGGGACTGCGATTATTAGCTGAGCAAAAGTCAAGTGTGTGTGTGTGCTTATGTGTCTGATGTCTAAGACGCACAGCAGAGTCTGTATTTCCACATATTTCCAGAGACTTCCCTAAAAATTTCCAGAGCTGTTTAGTATTAACTACAGTATTAACAGTTCTCGATTTGTAGATTTCGCAAAATATCTGTAAACTAGCCATAAAAAGCCTTATCAATGTGACGCCCATATTTGTTTATAAAATTCTTGACACGCACTATTATTTATACTTAAGTAAGGTGGGCTACTATCAATCGCGTCACACTATCAGCGATAGTCAAACACGGTGTTTCAGTCCAAGCACAAGGAAATGTATGATTTTTTCGAAAAATTAGACAGAAAGCTCTACCGATTTGTAAAGTTGGGATAGAATCAATTAACCTGGGTTAATATTTGAAGAAGCTGGAAAAAAGATTTCATAACACAGGCCAACAAAATGACCAATTTTGTGACATGGAGCCCAGTTGGTATGAAATTATCATAAGTTTATGTTCACCGATTCCAAAACTGATTTCGGTTTAGCTCCATCAGCTCTTTTTTCCAAGTTATGGCGGAAAAACGAATATGTTGAGGACCGACGGAGGCCACAACAGGCATAAATATCTGGATTTATGAGCTATTTTTAACAGAGCACATATCAATGCCTCTTTAAAAATTCAAAAGAAAGTGTCCTTATTGGTATCAAAAGCCAGACTACTATGGATTTACGGCATTTTTGTTTCAAAATAAATCATCTCGTTTAAACTAGCGCTAGGTTGTGGGATTAATATTTTAGCTATTTGAGCATAATGCCCAACATATCATCCAATTATGTGATTTGTATGGCATTTATATCAGTTCATTTTGCAAAGTTACAGCCTGTTTAAGACGAAAATAAATATTTCACTTTGTGGGGAAGAACGAGATTCCCCCTGACAATTTGTATGAAGACAGTAAAAGGGCTACTTGATTCAACATAGAACTTATCATATATGGGCATTTCCGCGGGTTGCAAACGTACGTATGTACGCTTTTGATGTACATAAAAGACAGATAAAAAAGACAGAAAACAAAAATTATCCTCACTTTTTTTTGCGATTTGATAGCATTTTGTTAGCTCTGTGTTTAGTGTAAAAGACGGGGTTTATCGAATTTTAGATTTTATAATAACAGCAATAAACATGAGGTCGCGAACGTACGCGGAATAGAAGTCGACTTTGGCTTCATCTAGTGAAATGCAAAAATCTGCGAAATGGAACGGAATATTCTAAAGCGATTAATTTATTATAAAAGAGGATTAATGTAGCTTTACGGGTCGCGAACGTACGATTAGAAAAATCAAGATAAAGTTTAACCGTTAATCGAACTTTTTTGGTCTCTATGCATTTTTTTTCTTCTTAATTGATTGCAATGAAGAGATATTGTAAGCATAGCATATGTTTTGCCTGTAAAATAATTAAATATAAAAATGACATAAAATTTTTATTTTTCGGTCCAGATTGACCATTTGGCGGAAATGCCCATATATGTAAAAAATTAGGGTGGACGCTGATAAGAAAGTTGACTGATACCATCTTAAACGATTACTTTAAGGTGTAAATAATAAATTAAAAAATCAAAAAAATTTGGTTCATGTTTTAACCTCTGCGAAAAGCCTTCGAAGTCTATGTATAAGCAGCGCAAGAACGGCTGCAACAGTGATGCGCAACACTTCAGTTCATTTCGTGTAGGACCTCACTTCAAAGATGATAAACTTTGAATCCAAATCGCAGACCCTAAAACTAACTTTTTTTCAAACATTTTTTTGTTATGTCTTTTTTAGACGAAAACGCATCGTTTAAGAAGGTATCAGTACGGCGTTTCATTTTTACATACATAAAATGTCCGACCTAGTAAACATATAACAATTTAAGCTGAATCAAGTAGCCTTTTTACAGTTCCTATACAGAGTCTGTATTACAGACTTACAGTGGCAATCTAGTTTTCCTCCCATAAATTTAAATATGGTTTTTTGGTTTAAACAGGCAATAGCTCTGCCAAACAAGCTGATATAAATGCACACAAAATTCTCATAATTAGCGCATTTGTTGGTCTACGTATATGCCTAGGTAGTTCCAATAGAAATTCGACCCTCACTTTAGCTAAGAGGGGACGATTGACTTTGAGAAAACTGCATAAAACTAAAATTGAGGTATTTTAGACTCCTATTCAGACACTTTCTGCCATAAACATACATAAAAAAAAAAATTTAAATGTAACATTTTTCGTTTTTGGCTTAAAATTTTTATTTAATATTATTTCTTGTTGATTTCACCCATCTATATATATACAAAAATCTGTGTGTGAGTATACTATAACAATGCCAGCAACATGTAGGGGTGGCTATTTGGGCCGTCCAACGAATTTGGCCTATCAATGTACTCTAACAATGCCAGCAACACGTAGGTGTGGCTATTTGGGCCGTCGAACGTCCAGCAACGCACATGGGAAATGTTAGGGCAGCAAGAACAGATCAAGAATTACATGAAGTAAATGAAATTACGCGTGTCAGAATGTCGCAACTGCCTACTTCTCAATCACAAGAGGCACGAGCTTTCCGAAGTCAACAACAACAATTGGAGAAGAGACAAGCGCGCGGGTTGGATGTTAACACACGCAGAACAATTGACCGACAACGCCAACAAGTACATCGAGCATTTACATCTGCTTCGTTCCTTCATCTCGCATTCGAGCAAGAGCCAGATATCGAATATTCCGCTCATCCGAAAGTCCTGATTGATGCTATGGACAAATACTGTTTTAATTGTCATGCGCTTAAATTGAAAAATGAGTCCGCCGGGATGTGTTGGGCATCAGGAAAAGTGCAACTACCGGAAATTGAGACGCCATTAGAACCATTGAACTGCTTGTTAATCGGTTGATCTAGATCAGCGGTGGGCAACAGAAATAACGGAAAGGGTACAACCAAGGTATACTAAACAAGGTAGGCGCACTCGCTTGGGAGACGATGGCTGCCTTGTGGTGACGAGGGTCTAGTGCGCTGACAACTGTTAAATTTCAGTCAGTAAGCAACTGTTGTAAGCGAAGCATCTCCGCGGACGCATTTTTTGTGTTTTACTTAGTAGCTTAGTAGGCTTCGTATTGAAATATATCACTTTCTCGCTCTCGCTCTCTTTGACACAAATATAAGGATTTGTGAGAGAGCGAGTGCGACTACCTTGTTTAGTATACCTTGGGTACAACCCCATTTTTGTATTTGTCATTTGCTTTCGATCAACGCGATGCAGCGGGTGTTTGTTGTAATATCAATTGCGTCGTGGAATTAAAAAAATAACGGGCCGGGTTGCGCGGGTAAGAAGGGCTATAAGGCTGCCCACCGCTGATCTAGATTCAAAACTATTTCTCAAGTCCATTCGTAGATTTAATTCAAGCTTTCAAATGACTACATTCGAAGCAACAGAAATAATGCACAATACAGCGGCAAATGGTCAGCAATTATATTCAAAATGAAAGGTCAAGTGTGTGCCCATAAAGTGGGCTGCCAAGTGCTGCCAATGCCAAACAAACCACATAAATTTGTACAAATCTACTTTATGGGCGGTGAGGACGTCAATCGTGTGGATGCACTTGCGCTACAATAGCCTCACTAACGCCAGGCATTAGCATTGGCGAGCTGGACTCCCTTTTGAATGAGCACAATAAATAATTGAAATTCTTTAAATCCCTAGATGCGAATGGCAAAGTGACAATTACGCTATTGTTTCTAATGCTGAGAAAACATCAGCTGGAGAGCACGTGTGTAGATTTGATGCGCTTGGCGTTAGGAGAATTGTTATATTCTATTTAACAACGAAAATATTCACCAAAATATTTACTAGAAACAATTTGTATGGCAGAACAACGTTTGTCGGGTCAGCTAGTTTGTTTATAAGTAAGATAGGCTACTATCAACCACGTCACACTATCAATCGAAGCCCAGGGAGGAAATTACCAACTTGAATTAAACAGATAGCTCTACCGATTTGAAAATCTGCGATATAATCAAAAACCTGGGTCATTTGACGGAGCTGGAAAAAAGATTTCATAATGTGTTGCTGCGGACCAAGGAGTTCTGAAGTCCAGATCACTAGGCTTAATTATTTCCCTAACAATATGGTTCTACCTAATTGCTTGGTGGGGGGTTCCCACAATTTGATTCCTCAACACCTATGTATCTCGCAGATTGATTTCTCATTCATTTTGTGTATTCAAGTCGTTGTCTCTAATAGAGACTCTCTATATGTATGCACTTAATTGTTTTGTTTATATGCATATTAATTGGTTATTATTAACGTGGGTAAACATTCAAACTCCATAGATGCAAGTGAATAAATATTTGAAAAGTTGTTTGTCTAACCAAAAGAGACCTTCGACCTTGAGACAAACTCAAGTCCAAGAGTGTGATACTAGGCCAATGCAGCAGATCTATACATAAACAACCAAACTCGACCAAAATAACAAACATAAAGTTTTGTTTTCGTTTGACCCAGTTTAGGTGGCGGCGGCAACGCGGCGTATACATAACAACTTGAATACAAATGCTGTTGCTGCTGCTGCTACCGGCTTTTATTTGTTTGTCTCAGACTCTGAGTGGGGGCCAAGCTAAACCAGAAATAAGCATATTTCTCTATAATTTATTTTGCCGCGATCTTTCGCGCTGGGCACACAAAAGGTACAAAGTCCAAAAATGTTTTTCTATGTACACGAACGATTATATGATCGTGATGCTTGCGTATGCGGTTTATCGTGTTAATTATATTGCAGAAAATTTAAATTGATGTGTTTTTAAGATTTAGATTGAGCGGTGGGTTGGTGGGGGTTAACCTTGGGGGGGGGTCTCTGTTTTACATAACCATCTAGCCAACGGGGCGGCTGCTGATAAGAGAAGAAGTTTTGCGTTATCGGCAATAAAACTAAAATAGAGCACGAGCTAAACACCCCCCACTCATACACAACGACGACCTTCAGTTAAGGTTTTTGGGTGGAAAACAAAATGCATAACACAACAAACCTTTGACGTTTTGTTGTTTGCAATTAGTATTTAACAAATTGTTTGCACTTATATAGAAATCGACGCGTCTCTGTATCGAACTTGTAAGAAGAATGCACAACACGGCCGTTCCGAAAATAGAGGAGGCAACAACTTGATCGCTTGAATACCGAGCGCCAACTGAGCTGCGTGGCTAGAGCATGGGGTCTTAAAAAATAAAAACAAGCAAATCGAAGGGGCTCGCTCGCTCGAGTAGGTTGAGTTCGTTGTCGCCGGTTCTTGACTCTCTCTGACAGTGCAGTGTGTGGGGGGATCGATACACGTTTATCAGAATTGGAAAATACACACACTATTGTATAGAGGTATAGTGCAGAAATGATTTGCCGCTCATTGATATGTCCCGTTCTGGCTGAGGGGCGGGCCCCGCCATATCTCACAGCCAACTATAAAAATAGCTTAAAAATGCGATAGGAGAAGGCATAAAGAGATTAGGGAAATTGCCGGACTGAATAGAAGGGAGAATGTATAGGGATGGTGTCCACCTTAACCAACCCCAAGTGCCTTGTTTTGTTGTTTTGCATATGCCAACTGATTGCTAATCAAGCTTACAACCGTAAGTATCGATTTGATTACATATGTAGATGCCATGTGGTATATAAGGTGGGTGCACAAATAGTCAATTAAAAGGCAAGTAGCAATTAAATGTTTTGTATCGTTAGTTTAAAGTTCAATTAAACGCTGGCGTGTGGCTACTGAAACACTCTAGTCCGCTTAAATAGCACACCCAAAATAAATAACAAATGTAATGACAAATTACACAGTTCGACAACAAAAACAAGTGAGAAAGTCGGTCAAGCCCGACTATATCATACTCTGTACCTAGAGTAGGAGCTGAATGCAGTGCTGCTAATGCGCTCATCTCTAAGTTTCTCTCTCTCTCTTTGCTGAATGAAATGCGGTGTTGGTTGTGTGGAGCGGGAGGGGGGTTTTTGACTTTTATTGCTCATAACTTGAGAACCGCTCATCCGATCATTATCATTTCTTCGGCAAATTCATCACTTATTCTCTAAATTTCAATTTTAGGAAATACAAGTTAATCTTATCTTCTCTTACAATTAAATTCAAAGTTATTTATTTAAACATAAAGAAGCAAAAAAACAGTCAGATGTGCTTCTACGGAATAAGTTATCTAACAAAAATCTGAGGAGATTTGAATCATTCAATGTTTTTTTACAAATTCGCGAGCACATTACGATTTATCGACTTGACACTTTTCTCAAATATTAGTTTAAGGTGTTTTTTTGTATGATTTCTAACGGATCTTTAAGGCTTTCGGACATCATACCAATAACAGTTTCGTAGTTGGTTATCTTTTTGTTTTTTTACACCACAAGGACTTACATTTAAATAAATGCTAATATTAGCTGACAGCGTGTTATAGAAAGTGTAGTATACGCTCAAAACCATATATGCTAAAACAACTTACTTCTACCAAATTTTTTGCTACTCATGAAAAAGGCGGGTCACAAAAAATATAATTTTTATTTAGTACATACCTTATCTGATTGTGAAACAAAGATATTGTGTCAATAAACTTGTATTTGTTTGTTTAATCGCTCAAACAAAAAAAACTCACAAAATGCTGCAAATCTTTGCAACATATCTTCACTTTGAAAGCTCGCAGCTGATCAGAAATGCACATAAAAGCTCATACAAAAGCTTTTATAAGCTTTGACAAGTGTTGTAAACTATAAGAAAGAAAAAAATCGGAATTTTCAATAATTGAAATTCGACTTAAATCCCGCTAGATTTGCTATTTGGGCCACTGTGGGACGGACAGACGGACATGGCTATATCGACTCGGAAATAATTCCTTCTCCCTTTGGTACAGAGTATAAAAACAACTTTTAGAGCGAAGCTCTTTTACGGACGTCCGACTGGGGGACTAAAACTTGAAAAATTTTGTCACAACTTGACTTTATTTCCTTCCCGAAGTCGTAATATTTGGTTTATATATAGTTTTATGCTCCGATTCACCACTATAAAGCATTTTTGAAACTGTCAAAATATTGTGAAAATTTTCAAAGCTCTGTATTCTTTCAACCGAACCTTTTTCAAGTAGAATAGGTGCGGTTCGGGAGGCTACGAATTTAAAAGGTCCGCTGCCATGGAGCCAAAACCCCAAACCGAATTGGTTCTACGGGTTCGGTTCAGGACCGGTTGAAAGTGGAAGCTTAAGTGGTATAAAAAGAAAAAATCAGAATTTTCCCCAAACAGTTTAATGGCATCAATCATCATAATTTTTCTGAGAAACGTTCCCACAATTAAGAAGGTGAAAATTCGACAAAGTTTCCCCATTTGCCCTTGAGAAGGTCAAGTAAGTGTAGAACGTTTGTTTTTTTGAGTGTAATTATTATGTCACCAATGACCGACCTTTCTTTATATTTTAACGGTACTTACCGGTATACCGAAACAAAAATCTAGGATCGAATACGGAACCGAATACCGAAATAAAATTAGAACTAAAACAGAACCTTCTACCAAAACATAAGTTTCGGTACGTACCAGAACCGGAACCGAAATACGATTCGGTTTGATTCCCATAAACCGCGAACCAAGGCTTCGTTGGCAAAACTGAAAACGCAGATTTGTCTATTTTTAGACCTGGTTTATGGCCTATATGAGTTGATTTGTAAAATAGGATAAAAAAAAAAACGATTTAAATAAAAATCTAACGTGCGCTTTTAAAGATATTCTAGAATAAAGGTTTACTTTCTTGGAAGGTACCTTTACCGGTTATGATATTTATTGTCGGTTTTATAAATTCGATCCCTTGTATTTGCTATTTTTTTTGTCTTAGTTAAAATGATTGCCGTTGAGCGTTGCAAGTACAAAAGTACCCATAAAACGCGAGCCGAGGCTCTCTTTTATCACAATTTAAGGGTTGTTATTAGGGTTATACAGGCCCAGGATAAACGTGAATGAATTTCGAATAAGGAAAAATTGTTTTTTTTTTTTGTAGTGCTATTCAAGCTACTCGTAGTGCATTAGTTGATTTAGAACGCAATACAAATCGTCTACAAATATGAACAACCGTGAGGTGCGATAATTCCAAGAACTGCCAAAAATTTACTACGAACCAACCTAAAGATATGAGTGACGCATTGAAACTGTCTGGCGATTGGCATAAAACCAGGTTATCAGCTGAAGTCTTATCAAGGCCAAGCAGTCCAGGTGAAAAATCTGCCCAAAGTCATTTCTCACCCCAAGCGGAGAGACCGGAGTAAGGGAGAGATCACGAGGTGGCAGAGCAGAGTTTGGACTTTGAACTCGGGCAAACTTGAAATGTGCGCCGCTTGTCTAACACAAATGCCAGTCAAAAGATACGCAGGGAACCGGTTAGGCCCCGGCACAGCTGTTGAAGACGAGCAAATGGGAGATACTTGTTAGTTTTGAAGGTAAACTAATTATATACACTTACAAAAGTACATAAAAAACATACATTTAGGCCCTACGACAATAGCCACTATATATTCTAAAGATTCAACCGGGCTCACCCAGTCTGTCTGACTGAGTGACCGACCGGCACCCCCCACACCGTAAAGATACATAGATGATATAAGCAGAGTTGTTTAGTTTTTTTTTTTAAATGGTGCAAGGGACAGTTTTGGGAACTGCTTTCGGAAAATTTGAAAGGGTAATTGAAAACTGGCGAAAAATAAGGCTTTTATGTTTTTCTCCGGATCAAGTTCAAACTCATTTCCAAAGATCTATATGAAAATGCAACAACAACTGCATACCAATCTTCGCGAGAATTCACCCCCCTGGGTGGAAAGTGGGTGGTCAAGGTTGTATGGGAGAAAAATTGCCAGCGATTTGCGTTCCAAATTCATTTTCAAAGTTACACATAATAAAATATAGGAAACGTGACTTTAAAATTTTGGAAAATCTATCTGAAGTCGGAAAATTCACGGAAAACTGTTGTATGAAACTTTTTTGTTTATTATCCGATCAGATTCAAACTCATTTTCAAAGAGCTTTATGAAATTCAACAATAACTGTGTACCGATTTTCCGGAAAATCCCACCCGAAAGTTGGAAAGGCATGGAAAAGTTTGTGTGGTAAAAATTTTATTTCTTTTCATCCGATTTGACTTTAAACTTGGTTTAAAGCATATTTACGAAAAATAATTCGACATGTTTTCCCTCCGACGGGAAATTGGCCGGAAAACTCTGCTTGCAAAAAACTATTTTTCACCCGATTGGACTTGAAACTCGTTTGGCGAAAGAATAGTGGGGAGAACAGGAGTGCGGGGTAGTGGGTAGGGGATTGACGGGAGGAGAGGTAGTGGGTGGGAATAAGTGGGCGGGAACTGGGTGGGAGTGGGCGGGAGGTAGTGCGTGGGAATTTGGGTGGGGGTGGGAGGGATGTTGGTGAGAACACCGGGAGGAATGGAGGAAGTGGGAGGAAAGTGGGTGGGAGAGATGTGGGCGGGAAGTGGGTGGAAAGTGGGAGGGATGTGGTGGGATGTGGGTGGGAGGTGGACGCGAAGTGGGCCGTGAGGGATGTGGGAATGGGGGAAGTGGAAGGGAAGTGGATGGGAAGATGGGAGGGGAAGTGGGCGGATGTAGGTGGGATGTGGGTGTGGGTGGGAGGTGGTGCAGGGCGAGGGGGGTGGTGGTGGAAGGAGATGTGGGTGGAAAGAAGGTGGGAAGTTTGAGGAATGTGGGTGGAAAGTAGGTGGGAAGTGGTGGAAGTTGTGTGTTAGGTGAATGGGGAGTGGGTGGGGTGTGGAGGGAATTGGGTAATAAGAACTCAGCAGCAAAAGTCTTAACGGTAGAAAAGAAAGTAGTAAAACGTTGAATTCAAGCCTCAATTCTGGGCTCTACAGAGGAAATTATTTTATAAACTATTTTCAAATTTTAATATTTCCACTCTCGCGATTGACTTCAAACTGATTGTGTTACTGGTTCTATACTGTTCATGGCGCAGCGAAGC
>JAEIFU010004290.1:0-17006 GCA_018904235.1 Lordiphosa stackelbergi | reverse complement strand
TTAAGTCGCCGCTTATCGCAGACACCGGTTATCATGAATACCGTTTATCATAAACTCTGTACATGATGAACACAGCATTTTTTAAGCACAACATTCATTGAGTACCGCTTAACATAAATTGAACCGAATTTCGTCAAGTCTCCATATTCTAAACACCGCATTTCAAAGTCACCACATCGCCTATCGTAGACACCGTCTATAGAAAACTCCAACTACCGTTGACACCGCATATGGTACCCACCGAAATCCGTAGAAATAGCATATCGCAAATACAGCATATTATAGACATGGCATACCCCACATACCGTGGACGTCTTCCTGCACCGCATTCCTTGAGCACCGCAAAAGATAAATTTTGCAAATATTAGACACCGAATATCGAAACACAGCAGACACCCCTTAACTGTATAAAGATATTTTCCCTACTGCAATGAAAAACTCACACCAAAGGGCAGGTATTGTATATTGGACAACTGATATGACAAGTCCAACAGTTTGCCTATCTCGGGAGTGAAGTTGCAGAGAACGGCACTACGTCGCATAGTGTAAGATATAGCCCATCTAGGGGGACTTAAATCAATTGTAGCCGAAGTTTAAGAGATGTCGACTGGCGATTTGGAATGGATGCTTCTTTTTCCCTTAGAAAGTACATTTCTAAAGCTGTCTTCACACTTTTCATTTATCTCTAAAGAGACTCTCTGAAGATAGTGTAATAGCAAATCAAATATCTCTATATACACTGCCATGCACTTGAATAGGGACAAGCATTTTAACGCGAATATACAACTATTTGACTGAAACAATCAAATTGAATCAAAAGGCAAATATTTTTTAGCATTCAGTACTTCATTCTTTATGGAACTAACAAAAAAATTTTTTTAAATAAACGTAGTCTTCTGTTAAAAATTTTTTTTCATCGAGCTCTTCAAAAATGGCATATTTTCATCATGCACTTGAATAGGGAAAACGTGATTTCATCATTCTGAGTAAAACTCCGCGCAATGAAGTTGATCTTTTGTCAACAAATAAACGTTTTAAATAGAAAACAAGTGAGAAAGTCGGTCAAGCCGGACTATAACATACTCTGTACCTCTCTCTCTCTCTCTCCTCTCTCTCTCTCTCTCTCTCTCTAAGATTGTGCGGCGTTGGTTGTGAAAGGGTGGGTGGTGGGTGGCGGGGGGTGGGGGATTTCACTTATTTGCTCATAACTCGAGAACCGTTCATCCGATCTTTATCATTTCTTCGGCAAATCGATACATTTTGCTAATGACTAACTAACTCTAGAAGGTACGAATCATCTATCTACAAAACTGTGGGAGATATGACGTTTTTAAAATTGCGGGGGCGGAAGGGGCGTGGCAAAATTGAAAATAAACTTGATCTGCCTGCAAGTATAAGAAGCATTTGTCCCATACATGTCAAACCTCTATCTCTTACCATCTCTGAGATCTGTTTGTTCATACGGACGGACAGACGGACGGACAGACGGACAGACGGACATGGCTATATCAACTCGGCTGTTGATGCTGATCTAGAATATATATACTTTATAGGGTCGGAAATGATTCCTTCTCCATTTTACATACTTTTGCACAAACTTAATATACTCTATGTACCTTCGGTACAGAGTATAAATTTTCAGGCTCTAACCGACGTTTGATATACCCGTTACTCATGAACATGTTTATACAGTATTCCTGCGTTCCTTACGTTGACCATCCGAAAAGTGCAATATTTTTTACGATTAGAAACGTTCATCCGATTTTTATCATTTCTTTCGGCAAATCGATTTTTTGCTAATTACCAACTATCTCAAGAAGGTACGAATCGTCTATCTTTAAAACTGTAGGAGATATAACTTGTTAGCAAATTGCAGGGACGGGAGGGGGCGTGGCCAAAAGTTTGAAACTAAAACTTGATCTGCGTGGAGAGAAAAGAAGCATTTGTCCCATATGTCAAAGCTTATCTACCAAACTGAGAAGTCTAGTGTTCATACAGACAGACGGACGACGGACGGACGGACAGACGGACGGACGGACAGCGAAAGGCTAGATCGGCTCGGGCTGTTGATGCTGAGCAAGAATATATCTTTAAAGGTCGGAAATGAGTTCCTTTGCTGTTACAAGTGATATATTCAGCCAGTTTTAGAAAACGCTACCATTGAAAACAAAAAAAGTTTTCTCACTAAAACTATTTTTTCGACCGATCATTCCTATGGAAGCTATATGCTATAGTCATCCGGTTTGGATCAGGACTTGACAAAATTATGTGTTAGCATAATTGATCAGGAACATTGAGCGATAGCATTGAAAACAAAAAAGTATTTTTTCTTAATTTTTTAAAACCTATTTTTTGTATGGCAGCTATACTATATAGTTGCCCGATTTGCATAAAACTTGCTGAAATTACGTGAAAACATCTAAAATTTATAAATACGAGGTTTGGTAGCGATAGCATTGAAAACAAAAAAGTTTTTCTAACTAAAACTACTTTTTCAACCGATCGTTCCTATGGCAGCTATATGCTATAGTCATCCGATCCGGCCGGTTCCGACAAATGTGCAGCGTATTTGTACCAAAAGACTTCGTGCAAAGTTTGGTTACGATAGCTTTAAAACTGACGGAGGAGATAGCATAGAAACAGACGGACAGACGGACAGACGGACGGACGGACAGACGGACATGGCTATATCAACTCAGCTCGTCACGCTGATCAAGAATATATATACTTTATGTGGTCGGAGATGCTTCCTTCTGTGCGTTACAAACATCCGGACAATTTTAATATACCCTCTCCAAGGGTATAATGATAGAAAATGTTCCAATATAGGTAAATAAACCCGATATTGAAAATTGTATAGCTAAAATAAGTAAGATGAAGAGAAATAAAATTCTTCTTTTGAAACAAGAAACTCACGACTAAATTTAAGTATCTTCTATTTTGTGACTGATTTGAGTTGTCAAATGGATTTTCGAGTGTTATAATGAGGCTTGTTTAATGACCATTTTATTGCTGATTTTGTTTATTTTCAAACTAATTGGATATTTTCTAGCATTTACAAAAATAAAATCATTCAATTTGAAGCACTCTTTTATTTCTATTACCCTATACTAGAGGACTTACCCTCTAGATGGGCAAAATCTTACACTATGCCTCGGTCAGTACAGGCGAGACTTATGTTATCTTATCTTAATGCGAGACCTGTGTCAATCCAACAGAAGTCGGTTTAGCGAACTGTTACTGCGAGCTAGAAAGGAAAACTTAAACTTCAGACTCGATAATAGTAAAAAATGCTCGATGTACTCAGTAATAGAGTTCGGTGGAGAAGAGAAGTGGTTAATGCCCGGTGTCCCTCGAAAAAATTAGGATAAGAAAGACGATATTTTAAAAACTTAATTTTTCAGAAGTGGTTTACCAATCAGTTTCAATAGCTTAGGCTAGAATCAAATTCTTGTCGTTGTTCTAAAACCAAGGAGCACGAAATAGAATCCCGAGATCTTGGCGTCTTTTACAATTTTCTTTTTTAAAATCAACTGTTTCACTGGTCTAAGTCACAGATTTTAAGTCATCTCAATGTTTTGATAACCTCTTTTGGTCAATTGTTGATATTAGTTGACTTATGTAGAGCTCATGCATTTATGAATCAGGAATCACTTTAACTACACGTGTTGGGTGCAGTTGGTCAACCAATCTAATCGCCGAGCCCACAGAGATTGACATGGTCAGTTACCCACCATTCTCTACTCTCTTGCCTCGGCTCCTTCAGCTGCAGTTGGATGTCGTGTATTAAAATTCCAACAATTAGGGAACATTTCACATGCCTTTCTAATAGCCCAACACAACGGTCAGGGAGCAGAGAGATAGCAGGGAAGATGCAACTGGCCAGCTACAGATAGGCGCGCTCGCACAAAGCCTGTCAAACCGCTTTGCGAACTATGCAATTTCATAGTAAAGTTCTCACATGCAGCAAAAGAAGGAAAAAAAAAAATCAAAGCTAAAACGGAGCAACATGTTGGCATGCCAATCATCTTGTAGTTGCAGTTGCTGGCCCAAAGGAAAAAGCAAAAGTTGCTCCCTGCGGGGAAGTGTTTAAGTGTGTGTGTGTGTGTGTGTGTGCGTGGGTAGTGTAGGTGTGAGAAAATCTATGTTTTGCCTGAACGTGCCTTTTTATTTCCGTTTCCATTTCCAAACCAAAAACCCAGCCAATCATCAATTATTTTCGCACTTTGCAATCAACAACGTCAGCAGCAGAGGCAGCATCTCCCTTTGTGCCTTCTCCTTGGTTTGGTGTGTGTCTCGCACTTATAGAAAATGGGCATATTCATGGTGATCACACACCACCCACACTCGCACACACGCTAGAACGTGCCTAATGCAGCAAGCACGCACGAATTTAGCAATTGAATTGGCGATGAGCAGAGAGATGAGTCGTGAATTAAGGTGTTTTGAACTGAATTTAGCACGAATTGGAAATCAGCAGTGAGCTTAACGATTCAGCAGATCATTAAGAAAGTTCAGTCAGTATAATGAAATTTAATTACATTTGCAATTACTTCAAGAATTGTAATCAAAAGTAATTAAATGTTGTTAAATTCACTGAATAATCAACCATTTCAATTTTAATTTAGAGTTATTAAAAAATCGTTCTTTATTATCCTTAATTTCTTTAATAATTGTAATTGTAATTAAAAGTAATTAAAACTTGGTCAATTCACTGAATACTCGATCATTTTAATTTTAAGAATTTTTTTGAGTTAAGAACAATAAAATATTGTTATCAGGAATTGTGTCTTATATTTCTAGAAATCTCTCATCCCTAACTATCTGAGACTTTGGCCTCGGATCTCCTTTTCCATTTTTTGTGTGTGACAGTGCGACAGTTTGGAACGTGGCCCGGTGCCAGAGAACATGGCCGCAACTAAGCACAATGCCAGCGGCCCTCACACGTTCCAGGTTCCATTGAGAAAAAAAAAAAAACATAACTAAGTAAAGCGCTGCAGTCGACTACAAAATACCCTTAAACCTTGAATTTTAAGTGTTTTTATTCATTCATAAATACACGAACGTTCACTGCAAACAAACTTGTTTCCGTGTTTTTTGTCGGATCTTTTGAAATTTTTGGAATAGCTACAAATTTTTTGGTTCGTTCTTTTCGAAGGTGGGAAACCCAGCGCTCGGTTGTGCCTTGAAACAGAAACATTTGATAACCTCTGGAGGCTATGGAAAAATACTGGAAGACTGAAAGACTCAAATAATTAAATAACTTATACAAAAAAATTAATTAAAGCTTGGAGAAAATGGCCTATAAATCAATTAAAGCACCTAATGCCAAGTGCCGAAATAATGGCAAACCTCTCCACAACCCAAGTACTTATGCCATAAGTATATAACAATTTGATCAGCAATCGGCTATGGCGCGTGATCTGCTGAGAGAAATAATAGAAATAAACAAGACTCGAATTTGCTGATGACGTTGATGCGGCGGCTAGGCCATGGGAACGTACAAAAATTTGGGGAAGATGTTGGCCAATGATGAGTCAAGTCAAGGCGGCGGCGGCGGCAGCAGCGGCGACTGTCTAGCGATAGATAGTCATGCCCCGCACACATAATTAAGACAATAGTGAGACACCATAGAACGCGAGTATCTGGTAGATACAAAATTCCCGAGATTTAGATAAGAATGAGGCAAAAACTGGCACAACGGGCAAACGACGCTTGGCAACCGCAATCATTGATCAAAATCAGTTTGCAGACAGCGCAAATTGTTGAGCAATTATTTATGTATGGTGCTCTCCTCGATATTCTAAATTTGAGCTGGCTCACTCTGCGTATGCGTAATATTTGCCAACCCAGTGACAACAGGTTGTATACGCAATTTTTTGAAAAGAACACTGACTGCTCTGAGACTGACTGACTGACTGGTGTCGATGTAATGGCAAAGCTACTCACTCAAATCGTGACGGAAATAGACACATTCCATGACAAAACCCAAGTGTTGTCTATTTTTAGCCAAGTAACCAAACAAACAGTTAGCTAAATTAGCTTTGTGCCCGCAGATGATGGATCATCGCACTCGAATGACGTAAGCGCCGGCAAGAAGAACAACTGGGTGCATTTTTGTAAAATATTTCAGTTTAGTGTCCTAGTCAAACTGTACCCAACCAACACATTGCTGCAATTTAATTCCTCAGTTTAAGGGAGGGGCCCTCGTCGCACGCTTCAATAAGCACGCCAAGATCAAAACTGGGTAGGTTAATACATGCTACAAGTACAGCCAAAAGACAAAACAAATGATATAAAGAGAAAATATATATATAAATATGTGTACAAATGTATATACAGAAGCAGCAGCAGCAACAGCAGCAGCAGAAAAATCCACAACAAACGTTATGTATGCACACAAACCGGCGCTCAGCTAAACTGCACACCGTACACCGCACCTTTCGGCTCAACAACAAAAAAAAGTAGAGGGCCAGACCAACTTTAACTAAGCCAAGTTGAAAATGTTTACTGTTTTGGACAAGTCTGAATTTGTACAGATTCGTCTATAAATTGGGCTAAGAACTGCTGCCCTTTCAGTATTTTCCGACTTTTTCCCATTTAAGAAGCTAGTCATACCCAGGTAAAATGTAAAGAATTTCATACTTTTGAAGAGAATTTTGCGATGTTAAAAGTATAATCAGAATGAAAATTCGAAGCCTATTAATTAAAGCTCTTCATATACACAGAAAAGAGTGCAGATTTTCAGACTTAGACAGCGAATTTTCGTATGGAATGGTTGATTCAAGAATGAACGTTCTTGATCCAGGAATACGAATTCTTGAATATGCAGAGAGCTTTTTACTTTAAGAAAACATAACACTAAGAAGATTTGCTTGGAAAGAATGCCACATTTTGGATCCAAGATTGAAGATAGAAAGAATGAGTTTCAAATTGAAAAGTATGGTTAGAATCGTGATTCAAGTATAAATATTCTCTTCAAGTAAAATCTCTATATACACTCAGAGAAAAAAATAGAAAATTTCATACGAACGAGAATTTTACTAACAACAGCAAGGCTGCAAACCTTTTCGAAGTTAAAACTTTCAAAACTTTTAGAGTTCGTGTTCACAGAACACAAACCTGTGTTCAGCTTCCAGCCCGGGTTCGCCTCTAAGGGCCTGAGAAATGAGTTCTTTTTTTTAACAAAATTGTATTGCTCTGCTGCCATGGCCAAAATTGTTCTTTCAATAATTAAAAAAGCTATAAATGTATAGAGCAATTAATGTTTTGAAATGCCAAAATGTTGAAAAAGGCATGTAATACAAGTAAATTGAGGGGGGGCTCTTTTATGTTGTGCCTTTGTTTTTATGTGTTGGGTATTTTTACGACAAAGTCCTTCGTGGGTGGGCCCCTTCATTCCTTGACAGATTGATAAGTAATGTTTGTACTAATTAGTTAATTGAACCAAGCCCTTGTGCGCGAATGCAAAAAATTTTACGGGTTTCTCTTTTCGATGCGGTGGCTGGCAAAATCTTATTAGAGGCAACCTTTATCAATTTATTCAACTAAACTCTAACTATTTTAACACTGTATTTTTCCAAAAATTTCTTTATACGTGTTTTGCCCACAAATTTTTGTCAAATTTTTAAATAGATAAAATTATTACAAAATATATAAAAACAACATAAAAGTAATATTTTTATGAGAGATCAATAGAAAAATAAAATATTAATGATTTTTATTTCAAATATGTTAAAACTAAATTAAGAAAATTTTTCTGATAACAAATAGATTAGACTCTTCGTCGCTCTCAACCAAAGAGACTAATAAATTGGAAAATTTTTTTTAACCTGATAATTGATAGGAATACCTATTTTTACCATATTGTAGTAGGTACCTAAATTTTTCTGAAATTCGGCGTTGCCGGGTATGTTCATTTTTTCGGGAAATAATGCCTTTGCAAATGCTTCCAGTTGGAAAATCGTCTTCGCGCCCAGTCTGGGAGAAAATTTGGGTAAGCTCCTTCCCTACACTCACCCCTAAAAAACAAAGAGATTTCTTGTACAGCTTTTTGTAAGCCCTTCTAAAATTGTAGTAGGCATATTTTCAGAATCAAAAAGTGTAATACTTTTCCGAATGGAGTGTTTTTTTAGGCCCTATTCTCTTTCAGCAAAAAATTTTTTTCGACTTTTTTTTTTTGCATTTTTTTATAGCTTGGACATTTAAGAATATAACCCTAAAAGGGTTTTTTGAAATTCGAAATACTTTAGAAGATATAGCCTTTTTAGTCGAACAATGTCTTTGCTAAAACAAGAAATTTTTGACTAAATAAATTTCGAGTAAATAAAGCTGTGAAATATCGGCTGGTTTTTTAATTTGTACTGATACATGTTGTCGCCTTAGATCGATATCGATTATTAATCGACTTTTAATCGATAATTATCGAAGGCTATGCTACACAATGCTCAGACTGATTAATCCGCTCAGAAACTAGAGCTGCGGCCGTATCTAAAGAAGGCAAAATGGCACGCAGAACAGAGGGAACTGCTCCTGAAAACAGTTTTTTTGAAGATGAGGAAGGTCCGCTGTATGCAGCTGGCATCGCCGACTAATATCTGTAAGTATATAATATCTGTAATATTTTTGGTTACTTTCTAAGCAAATTTTTCGGACTGCCAAGCCACTTTTCTCCAGTTCTACTAAACCGATTTTGATGAAACAAAGTGCGATCGACGCACAATTGATGCCTCTTTAAAACTGCATTCCAACATTTTTGCTTTTTTTTTTTTTCGAAAAATAAACTTCAAACTTTGAACGCGTTTATCTCGAAACCACGTTTTTCGAGCTGGCGGCCACGATTCCGCCAGTTCTACTGAACCGATTTGGATGAAACAAAGTTTAATCGACGTAGAATTGTCACCATTCTGGCCCGAAGTAAAATAAAAATTTTGCGATTTTTTTTACTATTTTTTTTTTACACTAAACTACAAAAAAATGGGTCAAAATTCGATTTGTCAATTTCAAGTGCCGCCATTTTGTCAAAAAAAATCGCAAAATTTTTATTTTACTTCGGGCCAGAATTACATCTATGCTGATCATAACCCTATATTTATTTTTTTTTTCAGACGCTCCGGAGACCCGGAATCGTGGCCGCCGTGACGACACCTTTTTTTTTCACCACCAACTTTGAAGTCTCATTACTTTTTGAACAGCCCTCGTATCGCGGCGAAAAACATTTTTTTATTTTCTTTCATTCATTACTAATTCAATAAAAAAAACAAAATTCAAATATCTTTTTGCGTTTTCAAATGAGAATTTTTTCAAAAAAGGTCCAAAAACAGCAATCTGAAGGAGAATAGGGCCTTAAGGAACAAGGTGAGAAAGATGAGAAAAATTAAAAAAATTCCTTCTGAAAGCTGTTACTGACACCGCATGGGTGTGAGAGCGTGGCTCTCTGGCTCGCCCCCATTGCCATCAGCATTGACAATTAGCTATTTTCCCGCCAGACTGGTTGAATATCAGTATTGTGTGGCACATACGATCATTTCGCCCCACGAAAAAAATCATCCTGGCACATACGATTAAATTGATTTTTGTATCTCCGTAACCGTGGCGACTATCGCTTTATGTTTTGCCAGACGATCGGGTAGTGGATTTAGAACTAATTGGCATCAAAATGCCAATTTCGTAAAAAATGCCACATCCGATGTTTTTCTCGCGCACAGGGGGTCGATATATCTTTAAAACTGTGGGAGATGTGACGTTTTCCAAATTGCGGGGGCGGGAGGGGCGTATTCAAGATTGAAAATAAATTTAATCCTACCTGTGACTATAAAGTTTATGTCCCATACATGTCAAACCTCTATCTCTTACCATCTCTGAGATCTGTGCGCTCATAGGGACGAGTTGTATGGAGCGGTACTGAGTAAAGGGCGTGGATTGGACCGGTCCAAAATCTTGCTCGTTTCTTATTTATGTACTACTATTAAATGTTCCAAGTTACAGCCCTCTCTGTGGTCGGTCTATGCCAAAATTTTGGCATTCCCGGCCACCATTGCACTCTCTTAGGGATTGAAATAACTGATATTTTGGGAGCGTTAGAAGTACATAGGGGGAGTAGAAGTTGTACTAGGCACATAAATACCAAGATACATATTTTTGTAACCATTTATCTTGCCGGTATTTTTTCAATTCGAGTATCTTTTACATTACCTAGGTCGCAATGTGCATTTTCCCTTGTAAAAAGAAAAAGTGGGGCTACCACAAGGTAATTTGACATTAGTTGTTTTTCCAACTTGAGTTTGTCACAACTTTGGAGCACAATTTTTTAAGATATCAAGCACAAATTTTAAACTTAAATTTGAATTCGCAATTAATATAATCTCTCAAATTGTCATCAAGATCGGATAAAAAATAGCCCAGTTAAGAAATTTTGCATGCTTAAAAAATGTATTTTATTTACACTAATGAAATGAAATCGTTAGGTCTGGACACCATACTATGCGAAATATTGTTCCCTCTTCTGCATGCTGCATGATGTTGTTAAATAAGCCGTAATGGTGTTGGCGTTCCTCATGCTGGAACCCATACATGTAGATCTTTTACGCCGTCGGGGACCTGGCTACATGTGGATCCTACGCCTTCACAGAGACCCTGACTGAAAATCGCAAAAAACGTCTTTGTTGCAGCTGTCTTCGTGACGAACCTCTCGCACTTTGCGTTATGTTGCAAAACTGTGAAACAGCCACAGCAGCATTGTGGGTGGTTATGCTGTACCTGTCTGAAAAAGACACATTTGTTATTTATGCTGGCCCAAAAAAAATCGCCTACAGAAACAATGGATTGGATATGGGAGCAAGTTATTAAAGCTACCAAAAGAGAAGAAAAAACGAAACCACCACCCCCTGGAAGATATACTACAGCGGGCATGTTTCCAAGCACGAGTTTGGGTGCGGCTTTGCAGTGAGTGATAGACTACTCCACTCCAGTCATCAGCTTTACACCAGTTGATGAGCGGCTTGCCGCGCTTAGACTTAAGGCAAAATATTTTAATATTAGTCTTATCTGTGCACACGCGCCAACAGAAGACAAGGACACCTCGACAAAAGACGAATTCTATGAGCGCCTGGAACAACTATACGAGCGCTGCCCCCGATCACGACATAAAGATCGTGCTAGGCGATTTTAACGCGAAAATCGGGAGAGAAGGAGTCTTTGGTTCGACAGTCGGACGATTTAGCCTTCATGAAACAACCTCCGGTAACGGAGAGAGGCTAATAGACTTTGCTGCAGGCCGGAACATGGTCATAAGTAGTACGAGATTTGAACACCTCGACATCCATAAGGCGACCTGGAAGTCCCCTGATCAACGAACACGAAATCAGATTGATCACGTTGTGATCGACGGAAGGCACTCATCGAGTGTACTAGACGTGCGTGCGATTCGAGGAGCCAACATAGACTCGGATCACTACCTGGTTGCAGCCAAGGTACGCACGCGGCTCAGTGTGGCAAATGCCTCACGCTCTGGCACACATCGAAAGCTAAACGTCGAGAAGCTGCAATCACAAGGGACCTCTGATGCCTACAAAGCCAAACTCGCCCAACTGCTCAGGGAAACCTCCCATCTTCTTCCGATATATGCGAACAGTGGAATCGTATATCACACTCCATGAGTACGGCTGCCAAGGAGATACTCGGGTACTCCGAGTCCCCTCGAAGTCGGACTTGGTACGATGAGGAGTGCCGACTTGCTACTGCAGAAAAAGACGCAGCCTACAGGAGAACTCTGCAGTCGGGAGCAACGCGGGCTGTTACGGAGCGATATCAGGAGAAAAAGAAAGAGCGGAAGCGCCTCTTTAGAAGGAAAAAGAGCGAGCAGGAAAGGCGCATGCGCGAGGAAGTCGAGATGTTATTCGGCATGAGTGAGACTCGAAAATTTTACCAAAAAATTAAGCAATTAACAGAAGGTTTTAAGCCCAGAGTCGCACAATGCAAAGACGAACACGGGAATCTGGTCACCGATCCGCAAGTGGCGCTTAACAAATGGAGAAGCTACTTCTCCAACCTACTGGGAGGCGATGACGAACATGATGCCGCCTCTAGAGAAGTAGCGATGCCGCCAATCGACAACATAGAGATAGACCCGCCGACCCAACAGGAAGTCTGCTTAGCCATACAAAGGCTAAAGAACAATAAATCACCTGGCGCTGATGAGCTGCCCGCTGAATTGTTCAAGGCTGGAGGGGAAGAATTGGTAAGGTGCATGCACCAACTTCTTTGCCGTATATGGGTTGACGAAAGCATGCCCGACGATTGGAATTTAAGTGTTCTATGCCCAATCTTTAAAAAAGGAGACCCTGCAGTTTGCGCCAACTACCGCGGGATCAGTCTCCTTCCCATTGCATATAAGGTTCTGTCGCGCATTATTTGTGAACGTCTTAAGCCGCTTATTAACACACTGATTGGACCTTATCAGTGTGGCTTTAGACCTGGTAAATCCACCACAGACCAGATATTCACATTACGACAAATCCTGGAGAAGACCTATGAGAGAGGCATCAACACACACCATCTATTTGTTGATTATAAATCAGCCTTCGACACGCCGATAAGGTCAAGGTTTTTTGAAGCCTTGTCTACCCTTGGTATACCAGCAAAGTACGTCCGTCTTTGCATGATGACGTTGAGAAGTACACAAAGCTCCGTCAAAATAGGAAAGAACCTTTCCGAACCATTTGATACCAAGAGAGGTTTTAGGCAGGGCGATACCTTATCGTGCGACTTCTTCAATCTACTGATGGAATATATACTGCGCCAGTGCCCACATGCCAACAGAACGGGCGCCTTTATTCATAAAGATCTAATGCTACTCGCATATGCCGATGATATCGACATCATCGGCAAAAACGAACGGGCGGTAAGCAGGGCGTTTTCAGAGATTGAGAGGCAGTCAGAACTGATGGGTCTAGCGGTGAATGAGGACAAGACGAAATACCTTGTATCCGCGGACAAAAAGTCCTTGCGTCTTGGACAATTTGTTACAATGGGAGAATACAACTTTAAAGTTGTTGAGGATTTTGTTTACCTCGGAACGACGATAACCAGCGACAACAACATCAGTCTGGAAATCCGAAGAAGGATCACTCTTGCAAACCGATGCTTCTACGGGCTAAGTAGAGAGCTCAAGAGCAGAGACCTCAAGCGAAGAACAAAATTAGCCCTATACAAGTCGCTAATCATCCCAGTCCTGCAATACGGCGCAGAAGCATGGACAATGACAGCAGCGGATGAAGCGGCGATTGGCGTGTTTGAACGAAAGATTCTTCGGAGGATTTATGGACCTTTAAAAGTTGGCGATGTTTTCCGCATTCGAAATAATGACGAACTGTATGAGCTCTATGGGGACACTTGTCTGGTCAAGCGCATAAAGCAACAGCGGCTGCGCTGGTTAGGACATGTCACCAGGATGGACGAAGAAGCTCCAGTAAGGAAAGCTTATTATTCGAAGGCGGCTGACTTCGGAGGAAGAGGCAGGCGGGGGAGACCTCGACTGAGATGGGATGACCAGGTTCGGGCAGACCTTGCCAAGCTTGGTTTGACCAATTGGTCCCAGCTCGCACGGAGCAGAAGCGACTGGCGGACATTGTTGGCAGCGGCCGAGACCGTCGAACGGTTGTGATGCATGCATCGGGCCAATCAAGAAGAAGATAAAAATTTCCTAATTAAAATAATTCTAAAAAAAAATAAAAAAAAAATTTTTAAATATTTTTAATAAAAAAATAATTTTAATAAAATTTTAATCTCTTTATATAATTAAAATATTATATTCAATTATCAACCGTCCATGTGTGCTTTTCTGTAAAGCTTTAGTAAAAACTCTTATGTTATATATAAAGATTTATTTTGTTAAAAAAAAAATATAAAAAAAACATATCGGCTCTCCTGGGACCTCGAACCACAACCTTCTCGATTTCAAAATCATCCTCCTTGTCGACTCGGCTGGGGAAGGAAATTTTTTTGCGCAACCAATTGAGTAAGGGAACTCAGCACGTCGTGCTGAGTTCTTATACTACGACTAGTGACGTGATAAAAATGATGCTGAACAGCCGAGAGGGCTAAGAGTGGCGACGAGTATGGTGAATCATCCTGAGGTACTCGTTCAAGTCCCAAAGTACAGGTAGATTAATAATTAACAGTTATATAAAGTTTTCGAAGAAAAAAAAATTGTTAATGAACTAAATCAAACGAACACAAACACAAAAAAAAAAAACATAAAAATAATTACAGCTTGATATATTTTTTTTTTGTTTTTCTTTTCATACTTAAAAATGAGATTGTTTCATCTTAAAGTCGAGTATAAACGATGTTTATTCAAGATTGATGGATTGGGCATTAAAATTGAGAAAATGGAGAATATAATCTTGGGTTAAGATTATCTGGTCTTAGTCGAATTCCTGACACCGTTTCTCTTTGGATTCAAGAGATGCATTTTTGCCTTTATCGTAGTAGTACTGTAAAATATGCCGTATTTTCTTTATTTTGCTCCATGTTTGCGACGCTATAACTCACGAACGACTAAAAAACAAACAACAATAAATCAAACAAGTGTTAGCGCGTGAAAAGAGCTTTCCAAAAAGCTCTAGCGTGAACCGATGCGACGAATACAACTAAAACTACGCGCTTGCAAAGACAAGCTTGCGGAAATACCGCAAGACTTAATAAAAGAGGATTTTGATTGCCGGAAAACAAATTGCCCAAAATTTTTACGAATGATTTACTCCGTTCTAAATCGTAAAAAACGGAAAATATATTATGAATGATAGTCAAGTCCACAACTGACCCAAGATGCAACAGAAGAATGCTCCCTGTGTTACCTGGTTGTTATAAAAGTAAAACAACTAATTGGGAAATATCCCTATTCTTAGCGGAACTCAGTCGGTTACACTGAAAAAAAGGAACGGTGGGGGAGAAAAAATTCTAACGATCTAAACGGTGAAAATTTTCAATCCAAAGGATTCTCCTATTCAAAACCAAATTGACAACAATTTTAGCAACATTTAAAGCATGAAATTTTGTAACAATTTCAGAACGAATCAATTTGTTGTCGTTCTTCTTGCCAACCAATGGATGGTCCAACAATCTCCATGACATGACTGAGATGTCTGAGCAAAACACTTAAAATGTTTGTTGTTTCATTTTGTTTGCGGCGACAAAGTCCAGCAGCAACAAATCGGCAACGACGTCAACGATCACGATATTGTGATATGAGAGAGCCATCGAATCTCTGTGGTTGTCACCGCCGCTGCTGCTGCGGTGGCGGCGGCGGCGGCGGCTGCTGCTGCCGCTTTTGTCTATGTCTCTGCTCTAAGCACGTTGCCGCCTGCCTAAACTTTAGTTTGTCCAAGATCGTGCCAACCGAACGAACGACGCGCGCGCGCTAACCACCCACAAGCCGAAGACTTTAACGAATCACGCCATTTTCTTCGTCCTGTGAAAAGCTAACGGACGCGTAACCAGCGAAGGAAAGAGAAATCGCGCGAGAGAGAGCGAGAGCGCGCGCGCAGCGACGCCAAAGCGAAACAGAAAAAACGACCTTTTTTTTTTGTGCAAATTTTCTATTCAATTTAATATATATATATTTTTTTGTTGATGTGAAATGTACGTGAGTGGAACAGTGAACGAGTGTGTGTGCTTGCCCGTGTGTGTGTTTGTGTGTGCGAGTGAGCTGTTTCGCTGGCCATTACCAGAACAATTATGGAAAATGAAATTGCACTTAAAGCGATATGAAGAGTCCAATTAAATGCGAAATACATTCATAGGGAATGCATTTATTGATTATTGAATGTTTCAATTGGACATCAAATTGAATGAAATTAGGCAATTCAAATAAAAACCCAACTGAAATGTCAATGAAATATGATATAGTACAGTAGATACTCGCAGTTGTATGACCAATTGTTATCTATTAAAAGCTTTAAAGTAGCTGAAAAACTGACAAAATCTCACTCAAAAAAAAGAAGTGACAAGTTAGACAGTGCCAAAATTATTCCAAAGTACAAAGGAACTCAAGGGATTCTCGGCAAAAACCTAGAGACCAAGGAATTTCGCTGGGAAGCAGACTACAGCCTGCTGAGACCAAAGGAGTTGAAACTCGGTAGATTGTATAAGTATTTTAGACAACGGGAACCTTCCGGTGGAGTCTTTCCTACTTTGGGGATCCTTGGTGGAAGCTAGAAAATTTTCAACTATTTTAGAGATCAGGGATCTTAGCTTTTGTATACTAAATGGAATGGCATATTGCTTCTGGGAAATTTAATGGAACCCACAATACTGATAAGTATTTCAGTAACTAGGTATTCTATTTAAGAGATCATCGAACTAAAAATTATGCCGGAGATTAGGGTTCCTATTTTGGAAATTCTCAGTGGAACCTAGGGGATCATAAACTATACTAGAGACCATATATCTTTTTTTATTCTAAAAAGAAAACCAAAAGAGTTTTAAACGTTAATTCATAATTTGAATTTATATGTTAAGGGGTTCAAAAGCCGCCTACTAGATTAGATGACGAAAGTTACGATTAAACAAGTAGATTGAGACGGTTTTCAAATAGAGGCGGTTGAGACTCAAAAAGTAGTTAAATGCAATGTTTATAGAAAATTAGAGATGGGAATTAGTAATAAATTTTAAAGAGTTTTTTTTAGTAATTTAACAAACCAAAGGAACTATGCAGTGAGCCTTTAACCAAAGACCCTACAACTCATAAAGATGATTAAAGGCCAATCAAATATCAGGGAAATTTAAGATGAGAATATTTGGTTTGAAAAATTAGTCCCAAAGCTCAAAAGATCTATTGTAGATTACTACAAATAAAGCAGAAATATGGAAGAATAGTCAGAAAATTCTCTTACAGATTGCCTAATCTTGATCTATGCCATCTATGAATCTACGGAAACCTTCTGTCTTATCTCTTTACCTACAGAAGGGACAGATAAGAAATGTGATTCATCAATTGTCATTAT
>JAEIFU010004289.1:0-17007 GCA_018904235.1 Lordiphosa stackelbergi | reverse complement strand
AGTTACGTATTGCTTCCTCGGTTTGTGAGCATAGTAAGTGAAATAAAATGAGATGTGATTTTCCGATGTTGGAACATTTGACCCAACGGTCGGAAATTTCCTGGAAAACTTCGCATGCAAGAAACTATTTTTCACCCGATTGACTTGAAACTTGGTTTGAAGCGATAGAATACGAAATAATTTGCGATTGCGTTTTCCAATGTTGGAATACCGCCGGGTAGTGGGAGAATAGTGGGCGGGAGGTGTTAGCGGGAGGGATGTGGGTGATAAGTGGGCGGGAACTGGGTGGGAGTGGGAGAGGTAGTGCGGGAATCAGGAGGGAAGTGAGATGTTGGTGAGAGGAGGGTGGGATGTGGGCGGGAAGTGGGTGGGAGGTGGGTGGGGCAGTGGGTGGAAGTGGAGGGATGGGTGGAAGTGGGTGTGAAGTGGGTGGTAATCGAGGGAATTGGGGGAATTGGGAGAAAGTGGGCGGGGAAGGGAGGGATGGGCGGGAAGTGGGTGGGAAGTGGGAGGATGTTGGTGAGAAGTGAGGATGTGGTAGCGGGGGAAGTGGGTGGGAAGTGGGGAGGGAAGTGGGGAGGGAAGTGGATGGGAAGTGGGAGGATGTGGGCGGGAACTGGGTGGGAAGTAGTGGATGTTGGGCGGAAGTGGGTGGGATGTAGGTGGGATGGGTGGTAGGTGGGTGGGCAGTGGGCGATGTGGGTGATGGAAGGGATGTGGGTGGAAAGAAGGTGGAAGTGGGAGGAAGGTGGGTGGAAAGCAGGTGGAAGTGGTGCAAGTTGTGTGTTGTGTAAGAAGTAATGGGGAGTGGTGGTGACGGAATGGGGTGGTAAGAACTCAGCAGCAAAGTCTTAACGGTAGAAAAGCAAAGTAGTAAAACGTTGAATCTAAGCCTAGGTATGTAAGAGATTCAATTTCTGGGCTCTACAGAGGAAATTAATTTATAAACTATTTTCGAATTTGGAAAATATTTCACTCTCACGATTGACTTCAAACTGATTGTGATACTGATTCTATACTGTTCATGGCGCAGCGAAGCGCGACGGGCTTTATGCTAGTTATTTATATACTTCCAAACGTATTTAATTGACTTTACAGAATTGCAGTATTCAACATTTATATGAGCTTCGAAGATGAGAGAGAACACAATTATAGGGTTCAACTAACGGTTATCCACGATATTACCATTAATATTAACGAAAAATCCTCTCCGTCTAGAGTTGCTCTTCGGCGGTATCGAGGAAAACTTGTCACTTCGTATTGGCAATTGGTGTTTGCGTACATTTGCCATCTTTCATGCAGGGTGGATTTACGGTTCCAATCACCGCAAGGGGTATGAATCATATTTGCTTTTACAATTTCATAGAGCAGGGGGATCCTTCCGGGGTCGGGTATTTCTGCACTGATGACGTCATCTATTTGATCTGGCTAATATTTTTCTTCAGCCAAAGCAATATGTGAACATGCGGTAAGCCTCGTTTTTGCCATTCTACAGAATATATGAAGCACCACATTTGTCCAAACAAACTGCCTTTTTGTAATTAATGACATTAATGTAGAGAAAAACTCTAGTAATAATATCATGGCGATCATGAGTCTTTTGGCCTGGCAGTAATGCATCTGCAATATCCTTCCATCGAGGATTGCACGTAAATGTAATAAAAAGGCTTGGACGTCCATAGTGTCGAACATAAGTCCCCATAAAGGGTCTTGACTTTTTCATGTATATAACGTGCAGAACCAGTAAATGAAGATGGGAGTATCATCTGACCAAGTTGGAGCAGCATCTATTCATGCCGTCCAATGGCATCTTTTAAGATGTATATAGTTATCAGCTCTTAAGTTTTCCTTGGTTATTTCGTATGAAATTAAGCCTTTCTGTCTCAATTTTAGCATACATGTCTACCATAAATTGACTCAACAGACATCGACAAAAGCAAATGATTGGCTTCTGTGGGCCTAAACATTAATCTGTAGCTATAAAAATTGACGGCAGAAATGTTTTTTTATCTGCACCTTTTGTGAAAGGATCTCCCGAGGTAAATCTATGGAATACATATCTTGGCCCCGGCAAAAGAGCAGAGGATATTGCAAAAGCATCATAAGAACGATGCACTTTACTAATGCGATGTAATTTATTATACGACTTTCAAGAATCGATGTCTCGTTTCGAAACTGCTGTCCCACTATAACCAAAGCTACTTCGCTTGCAGAGGGTGCACAAAAACGGCCTTTATGGTATCAGCATGTATAACTACCTGAAAGTCTTTACTATTTTTTGGCGCCTTCTCGAGTGCATTTTTTAATTCTCTAACGTAAGAATTACCACAGTGTGTAACAGTGATTGTAGTAATTTAATTACATCAAGTTTGAGTCTGAGCTACTATTACATCTCAATTGTGCCTCTCTGTTATCCTCACCCACAAAATAAATTTGCAAAGAATTGTGGGTCTTGTTGAGTAGGTGGCAGAAGACTACCAATTAAGTGATAAACTTTGACCTTGCACTTTGAATGTAGGCATAAAACCGCAGTCAGATATCTGTTTACTTCCAAAGGAAGTCATTTGGAAACAATTGTTGTATTTTCTGAATTCGATCTATGAAATGCTTATGGTAAATGTGGCCCCCAAAATCTGGCTTTTAAGTGGTTCTGGCAACTGCTGAAAAGCAGGAAGATGTACTTTTCCAGCTTTACAACACATACCAGGTGGTTCACTTTTCCATTTAAGGGCATCACAAAAATTACATTTGTGACAATGACCCCTAGTGAAATGCTTTTGTCAGTACTATAAGCAATTTCAGGATTGTACTCTAATCCAGACATTGCTTTCCTGACCCAGGGACGTAAGCGAACCTTAGTTGGATCGCTTTCGACATTTCGCTTACTGCGTTTAGCTTTTGTATAATCTTCAGTATGCTGTGACTCAGCTTTTAAAACTTCAGAATGCCGAGTATTACATTTCGTAGTTTCATTTTTACGTGATGAATGAAACTTTTTTATTATGGCCATGCGTTTTTCAGGACTTTTTTTCACGATAAATGCTCGATGCATATCTTTGCTTTTTGTTTTTGACAAATCAAAAAATCGAGAACGCCGTTTTCTTGATATTTTTGTTTCTTTCAATAATGGATCTTTTCCATTAGAACCAAAAGTTTCTTCAGCAATAATTTCAGATGGACAGGGTTCCCTTCTACTCCACATTTTGTGTAAAGTTCTCCATTACTATAAACTTCGAACACTGTTTCATAAAATCGTGCAGCTGCTTCTAATTCAGCAGCACTGCCATATGTATCAACTTTCATCATTTCGATAAAATATTGATGTGGGTTCTCATAGTTATTACCTTCAATATTGTGGGTAAAATTTGATAGCTCTGCCCAATTATTTAAAACGTAATTGACCACTTCTTTACGAATGTCAGTATGTCTTGCTTCTGTAGCATACAAAGCATAAGAAATAGCCCTAAAAAGGCAAGCCCCATCGCCCTCTATAGGAACAACGGAATGGAGCAATAATACGTCATTAATATTTAAAAATTCAGTAACCATTTTGCTGATTCTTGAAAATGTAATTATTTATTAACGTTTGGTAGCGCGTCAATTGAGTGAATCAAATTAAAACTTAATTTTAAACCTTGTTTAAGGAATAAAAACTGCAAATTACTTATCTTTGAAGTTTTTCAAAGCTTCTTTTTTTTAATGCAGTAAAAATTTATAACAGTTGCTGTTTACTTAACAACGGCTTTTAAGGGTCCTTGAGACGCTATTCTACGTCTCGATTTTTCAACGAAGATATATTTACTCAACAACGACTATTTTAGGTCCTTGTTTTTCAATGTGAATTCAAACTACTGTTTACTCAACAAAACGTTTTTTGAAATGTCTCAGTCTTTCCACATACTATTATCTACCAACAACGACCTTTTAAGGTCCTTGTTTTTCAATGTTTAATCACACTACAGTTTACTCAACTGAGACGCTATTCACTTTTTTTAACAAAAAATTATATTTACTCATCAAAGACTATTGAGGTCCTTGATTTTCAATGTATATTCAAACTACAGTTGTGACGCACTGAAGCGTCATAACAGCGATCATTTTTTAGTCCCTAAAACACTGACGACCCACTGGAGGGAAAAGGGCAGCAAGACATGAATTGCTTTTGTTTTTTTTTTTATTGTTAAGTTTTTGTTATTAATTAAAAATAGGAACCTAAATTAACTTCTACAGTCACTACTCAGTCACCGCGCATCGCTAACGAAAATCACGAACGAAGTCACGAACAAGGCACCTGGTCACATTAAAGATGAAGAGTTGATTAACCCGGCGGCCACAATGAAGGCGGAAAAAAATTTGACTCGAGATCGTGGCGGGGAGTCGAGTTTTGGCAGCGAACGAATGGTCGTAGCGCCACCAGAGGGCAGAGACATCCACAAATGTGATTCGGACGGTGATACCACCAAGAGATACTAAACAAGTGAGTGGCAGCAGCAGAAGCAGACGACAAAAAAGTCTACAAGAAAGAAAGTGTCGGCGACAGAAGAAAAGCAAAAGAGGAGGAGAGAAAGAGTTACACACGGAGCAGGTGGTGTATGGCCTAGGCGGCACATTGCACGGCGTGGGGATAGATTTTCCCCTCTCAACTCTCTCGGTGCGGTGGTAGAAAAAAATATGTCACAAAACTTAATTAAAACAGTATAAATTTAAACAAAATTCCCCCAAAGTTTGAACTTGAAGTGTGTGTCCCTCTGCCGCAGTGATGGTCAACCCCACGTAAAGTGTTGCCAAAAAGGATCCCCCAGTTAGTTTTTCCGCCGACTACGCTTTGTGTGCGCGTGTGAGTGGGACCTGCCTTGCCCTCTAACCCCCCTGAGTTTCACTTGAGGGTTGGTGGCGCATGGTGGGGATCAACCAACGGGACTGCCAACTTTGCCTCGTTCGCTATGGTTTCACCTGGAGCGGGGCGGCGTTGGTGGTACGGCATATGGAGCACTAATTGTACTAGCGTGGTGCCGGATGCGCGCCAGGTGTCCCTAACCCCGCTAAGTTTCACTTGGGGGCTGGTGGCACATGGCGTGCACCAACAGGACTACCAAACCCTCCTCGTTCGCTATGGTTTCACCTGGGGCGAGGTGGCGTTGGTGGTGCTGGACAGATCCCTAGTGCTTTCGTCAGTTTTGCAAGTCTTGGTGGTACCGGGGCTGTGTTTTGATACGCGCCACGTGTCCCAACCCCGCTAAGTTTTACTTTGGGGCTGGTGACGCATGGCGTGAATCCACTAACAGGACTATCAACTCCTCCTCGTCTGCTATGGTTTCACCTGGGGCGAGGTGGAGCTGGTGGGACTGGACCAGCTCCCGGTTTCCGGCGGCTATTTAAGTTTTGGGTTAGACGCGTTACGTTTGATGCACACTATGTGTCCCTAACCCTGCTAAGTCTCACTTGAGGATTGGTGGCGCATGGCGTGGATCTGCAAACAGCAACACCCACTCCGATTTGTTCGTCATGGTGTCACCTGGGAACAAGCGAATGTGGTGGGGTTGAATTTTGTGTAACCGACGCCAGCGCATAGTATAACCCTCAGGTGTCCCTAACGCCCCAAAGTCATCTCCTGAGGGCTAGTGGCCCATAGATCTCACTCCGGAATTCGAAAATCACAAGATAAGAGACTTTCCAAAATTAAGATCGGGAATATAACGCCTCCCACTCGATCTACTTTCTGCACCGTTGAGTCAGTACTTAACAAAATAATTTGTAAGTGTCCCTGGCCAGACTGAGCTTACCTCAGCCTTAGAGACTTCCTTACACAGTTTACTCAACCAAAACGTTTTGAAATGTCTCAGTCTTTCCACAAACTATTATTAAATGTATGTAAAATAAAGAGAAAATCACGCAATGCTCTATAACTCTAATTTGAGTTATGAGCTGCGAAATGCAAAATTTAATGAGTAAAACGATAGAAGAATACCTTTATAAATTTAAAAGCCGATAGAGCACAAATAAACATTGTTTAATTCACTGTACTAATTAATTTTGTTTTTTTCTTGTACTCTTGGTCTGTTTGGTACACTTGTTCGCTTGCAACTAAATATAACAAATGCTCAGATCGCTGACGCAGCTTACATTGTATATGTGTTTGTGAATGTTCTTTCTTTCTCACCAATTCTGTTTATTTTCGTTTTCGATTGTATATTTGGGATGCCACTGTCTAACACTTGGTTTGAATTAGTCAACCATAAAATTATAGTAACGTTAGCCTAGAGGAGAGAAGTCTCGCCAGGATGATGGTCGTACCATGTTCAACTCCTACACTTTGGACTGTTTTTATTAACTTTTTTGTGGCATATTTATACCCTTGCAAAGGGTATTATAATTTTGCCCAGAAGTTTGCAACGCATAGAAATATTCATTTCCGACCCTATAAACTATATATATTCTTGATCAGGACGACGAGCTGAGTCGATTGAGCTTTGTCCGTCCGTCTGTCTGTCCGTCTGTCCGTCTGTCCGTCTGTCTGTTTCTACGCGAACTAGTCTCTCAGTTTTAAAGCTATCGAGCTGAAATTTTGCACAGAGTCTTCTTTTTACTGCACACTGCTAATATGTCGGAACCGACCGGATCGGATGACTATATCTTATAGCTGCCATAGGAACTATCGGTTGAAAAATGGGTCTTTGTGAGAAAAACTTTTTTGTTTTTAATGTTAACGGCTCCCACTTCTGCAATTATTAATACTATACTCTTTCACATAGATTAGGAAGTTTTTGTCAAAATCGGAAGACGATATCTTATAGCTGCCATGGGAACTATCAGTCGAAAAATAGGTTTTAATGCGAAAATTTTTTTTGTTTTTAATGTTAACGTGTCTCACATCCGCGATTATAATTATTAAACGCTTTTATACAGATTTGGAAGTTTTGGTCAAAATCGGATGACTATATCTTATAGCTGTCATAGGAACTATCGGTCGAAAAGTGGGTTTTATTTAGAAAAGCTGTTTGTTTTAATGCTGGCGTTCTTAAACTCTGATGTATTAAAACATTTGCAAGGGTATAAAAACTTCGGCAAAGACGAAGTTAGCTTGCCTTCTCGTTTTTACTGTTTACTGTATTGTTTATATTAGAAAAGAAAAACAATGCATTTCCATATATTTTTAAGTTGGAAGAGATTTGTGGAACACATAGGACTATGTTAGGCAGTGTCAATCGTTCTTGCTAGAAGTTACTTCACTTGTTTTTGCTTTATATTAATATTCATATATTAAACTTCCATTCAAACAATACAGCATAGTTCTGAAAATTTAGTCTTTATAGTGAGTTTAAAAACTTGTCCGTCTGTTTCTATGCTATCCCTCCGCTTCTCAACCTCATACCAGCTTTTGCACATGATCTTTTCAGGTATAAATACGCTACATTTTCGAACGGCCGGATTGATAATAAAAAAATCCAAAGAAATGTTGAAAATAGCTTTAGGTGAGAAAAAACTTTTTGTTTTCAATGCTATCGCTACTTTTATAAATTTTCTATGATTTCACATAATTTCACCAAGATTTATCAAAATCGGACAACTATATAGTATAGCTGCCATACAAAAGATAGGTCTGAAAATAAGTCTTAGTGAGAAAAACTTGTTTGATTTCAATGCTATCGCTTTCAACCCTCGTATTTATAAATTTTCTATGATTTCACATAATTTCACCAAGATTTATCAAAATTGGACAACTATATAGTATAGCTGCCATACAAAAGATAGGTCTGAAAAAAAGTCTTAGTGAGAAAAACTTTTTTGATTTCAATGCTATCGCTTTCAACCCTCGTATTTATAAATTTTCTATGATTTCACATAATTTCACCAAGATTTATCAAAATCGGACAACTATATAGTATAGCTGCCATACAAAAGATAGGTCTGAAAAAAAGTCTTAGTGAGAAAAACTTGTTTGATTTCAATGCTATCGCTTTCAACCCTCTTATTTATAAATTTTCTATGATTTCACATAATTTCACCAAGATTTATCAAAATTGGACAACTATATAGTATAGCTGCCATACAAAAGATAGGTCTGAAAATAAGTCTTAGTGAGAAAAACTTGTTTGATTTCAATGCTATCGCTTTCAACCCTCTTATTTATAAATTTTCTATGATTTCACATAATTTCACCAAGATGAAAATAAGTCTTACTGAGAAAAACTTGTTAGATTTCAATGCTATCGCTTTCAACCCTCGTATTTATAAATTTTCTATGATTTCACATAATTTCACCAAGATTTATCAAAATCGGACAACTATATAGTATAGCTGCCATACAAAAGATAGGTCTGAAAAAAGTCTTAGTGAGAAAAACTTGTTTGATTTCAATGCTATCGCTTCCAACCCTCTATTTATAAATTTTCTATGATTTCACCACATAATTTTTGACAATTTAGATTTAAATCGGATGACTATAGCATATAGCTGCCATAGGAACGATCGGTCCAAAATGTAGTTCTAGTGAGAAAAACTTTTTTGATGAATATATCGTATAGCCATATAAAAAACTGTCAGCATATATCATGCTCCAAGGGTATATAAACTTAAGTACAGCGCTAGCTTGCTTTCTTTTTTATACACATAAAAATTTTATTTATATTTTGAAGTGTGCAACGCATGGAAGGAATCATATCCGACCACATAAAGTATTTTTTTTTTTTAAGGACGCCACGTGGTGGGTCTTTAAACTTGTCCGTCCGTCTGTCCGTCCGTCCGTCTGTCCGTCTGTCTGTTTCTACGCGAACTAGTCCCTCAGTTTTGAAGCTATAGAGTTGAAACTTTGCACAGAGTCTTCTTTTGGGTGCACGCTGCTAATATGTCGGAACCGACCGGATCGGACGACTACTTCTTGTAGCTGCCATACAAATGTTCGTTCGGATAATATGTTTTAGTGAGAAAAACTGGTTTGTTCTGAATATTATCGCTCTCAAATACGGTCATGGGTAATATGTAATGTTTTAAGCTGATCTGCAAAGTTTGGTCGAAGTCGCTAACCGTTGAGACAAGCTATTTCAAGTGTATCAAAACTTCGGTACAGACGAAGTTAGCTTTGCCTTTCTCGTTTTTGTTTTCAAATTGTATTTTAAAAGAAATAAAATTTTTTGTTATTCTTCGATATCAAGAAAACACACTTCTAGTAAATATTTTCAGCATTTAAACGTTTTTTTCATTTTGGAGAGCAATGGGTGCTGCGTTGAGGAAATGCTTTCTTAGTACAATGTCCGATCACTATAGGAAGCTATTGTGAAACACTATAACGGTGTTTGCTCCAGTCTGATGATCACAGTCAATGTATTATCACTTTATGTATATTGATTCTTGTTCCGCATCAATAGCCGAGTCGATTTAGCCATTTCCGTTTGTCAGTCCGTCCGTTTAAGCACCTAGATCTAAATGCGCTGTCTGCTAACATAATGTTAATGATCTGCTATTTAACATATCGACCCCTGTGCGCGAAAACATCGTATGTGCCATTTTTTACGAAATTGACATTTTAATGCCAATCAGTTCTAAATCCACCAACTCATCATCTGGTACAATTATATAGCGATAATCGCTTCGGTTACGGAGATACAACGAAATCAATTTAATCGTATGTGCCAGTGATGAGTTTTTTTCTTGTGGGCGAAATGATCGTATGTGCCACACAATACTGATATTCAACAGTCTGGTGGGAAAATAGCTAAATTAGCAGTGCCGATGGCAATGGGGCGAGTGAGGAGAAGCCCCGTTTAAAAACATTGCGCTGTCAGTAACAGCTTGCTCAGATAGAATTTTTCAAATTTGTTTCATTCTTCTTACCTTGTTTTCCTGCGTTAGAATTGAGCAGTAAATTTTTGCATTTGTTCTGTGTGGACGTTGGTTGATCCTTAACCAAAGATGGTCCCTGACAATAAAACGCATCAACAGAAAATAGAACTCTTAAAATCATACTGGGAAACTTCCATCACTTTATTGCAGAGCCAAAAGCACGCTAAAGTTAATTTGTGCAGGAATTCAGAAACATTCAGAACCTTTATAAGTGTTATACTCAATTCATGAAAGATGAAAACCTCAGCAGCTCTATTGTTTCGATTTGTGTATTTAGACGGATTTTTTAAAAAAGATTCTAATATTGGCTTTACTTACCAAAAAATAAGTGCACTAAGTGCGAAAATATTAAGTTTCTTATAAAGCACAAAAATTATAGCATGAATACAGATGAATTTTAGATGCAGACAAAAACATAGAGAGAAGCTAACTTCGGCTGTACCGAAGTTTATATACCCTGGGCATGATATTGCTACCAGTTTGATATATGGCTATACGATATATTCATCAAAAAAAGTTTTCTCCACTAGAACTACATTTTGGGCCGATCGTTCCTAGGCAGCTTGGTATGCTATAGTCATCCGATTTAAATCAAACTTGACAAAATTGTGTGGTAGTATATAATATAGATCTGTACAAAGTGGGAGCGATAGCATTGAAAACAAAAAAGTTTGTCTTACTAAGACTTTTTTCAAACCTATCTTTTGTATGGCAGCTATACTATATAGTTGTCGATTTTGATGAAGTCTTGAGTGATATTATGTGAAATCGCCAGAAAACTTATAAATACGGGGTTTTGGGAGCGATAGCATTATGAAAACAAAAGGTTTCTCACTAAGACTTTTTTTAGACCTATCTTTTGTATGGCAGCTATACTATATAGTTGTCCGGTGCAGTAAATCTTTGTGAAATTATGTGAAATCATAGAAAACTTATAAATACAGGGGTTGGGAGCGATAGCATTGAAAACAAACAAGTTTTTCAACCGATCGTTCCTATGGCAGCTATATGCTATAGTCATCCGATCGGCCGGTTCCGACAAATGTGCAGCGTGTTGATAAAAAGACTTCGTGCAAAGTTTGGATTTGAGATAGCTTTAAAACGATGACGGAGGAAGATAGCATAGAAAACAGACGGACAGACGGACAGACGGACGGACAGACGGACAGACGGACATGGCTATATCAACTCAGCTCGTCATGCTGATCAAGAATATATACTTTATGTGGTCTGGAATGTTTCCTTCTGTGCGTTACAAACATCCCGGACAATTTTTAATACCTCTCCAAGGGTATAAAAGAAAACAAGAAGATCTTAAAAGATCATATGTGCTAGTATAGTAGTGTTTACACCATCAAAATTATATATATATTTACTTCCGGGCCATACTATGATGCCGAAAGTTGATTTCGTACATAGCAAATTGAATATATCATGCGAACTATTTGGGCACCTAGTGACACAGGGCGCGAAACCCATCCATCGGGATACCGATTTTACAAACTGGAAGTCAATCGCGAATTCGTACTTCCCAGTAAAATTAAAATTGAACAGGTCCGCTGCACATCACAAAATTTCAGGAAAAATTCAATTGAACTACAATATGGTTATTTCGATAGATTACTCCAGAAAAAATAAAAGATATACAGGCCTGTTCCCGATTTCGATTCCGGTCAAACTATGCGGAATCGAAGGAAATTGGTATAAATATTCCGCTTTCATAAACTGACTATGTTCTTTGGCATTTTAACCCCAAGAGCGAATTTACCTTCCTTAGACCCTCTCGATGACAAAAAGATTCGCCCAAAATTCTTTTATCATTTCTGAGATATCACAACTCTTACCGAAACGATTAATCGAATTCGGAAACAGGAACAGGCCTTATAAAGATAAATTCATTATAACATAATACCTTACATATTTTAACCTAAAAATATATATTGACTTACAAAACCTTTGTTTAAAAATTAGTATTACACCAAAATATCATGATAAAGATACTTAAATCTGCAGCATTCGTCAGAATTTCAAAGTCTCTTTGGTTGAGACTGACAGAAGAAGACTAATCTATTTACTTACTTTTGTTAAAGAGAGGCTTTGTTAAATTGAAAATTTTCTTTATTTTAGTTTATAATTACATACTTGAACCAAAAATTCTGAATATTTTATTTTACATTGATCTTTCATAAAAAATATTCTTTTTATTTTTGTTTTTTATATATTTTGTACAATTTGACCTATTTTACAAATTATCGTAAGTGCCAAACTTGATTATGCACTTAAAATTGGTGGCAAAACATCGTATGTACCAAAATCACTTATTAGGAAATTTATCACTTTTTTCACAAAAATGGTTATGAGTTTAATTAATAAATTGATAAAAAATGTTGCACATCTTAAGTTTGGTAGTGATGTTGTAACCATCGCATCGAAATGTAGAAAAGCGTCTCCTGTAAAATTTAGTTTTGGCACATACGATTTTTCCGCACTTTTGAGGGATTCGATATTGTAGGCTACTCATAACATTTCTTTCCTAATGTTAACGGATTTATATCACAGTTCGACTATATTTTACATGCTTCATTTATAATATTTAGAAATGGTATTACATAAGGGTATTCAAAGTATTAGTTCGAATTCTCAGCAATTTATAGCCGAAGCTGTTTAAAAGTACAAAAAGATTACGATATACGGGTATTTTAAGAATCCAAATCGGCCTTCATCTGAAAAAATATCAAAGGTGATATTATATTGTCTATATTGTTTGGTTCTATCATTAATTTCATTAATTAAATAAATTGTTCAATTCTCAAAACTATAGAGTCAGCCCCCTTTGTAAGGCTCTCTTATATTCTCTCTCTATCGCCTTCTATTCTTGTATATACTTACATGCATGAAACGGCGGCTGCACCTTCTTTGCTGCAGTCTTAAATAAGTTAATTGAATTTGAAATCAAAGGAAAAGGAAATTAGTTTGTTGTGGTACAAGACAGGTTCAAAGGTTCAACAAGTAACCTGAAAAAATACGATCGAGTTGTGGAGAGAGCATTTGGGTCTCGTTAGCATCTCCGCAGTGTTTGGATTTGGCGGAACATTTTGGCACTTGGGTGGACAGTTGGATTGGGAAGCATTTGGCCCTCCCCTTCCAAGTGGATTATTGTTGGATTTGCCTGGACTTTGCGTCGCCTTAACTTCAACGCTTCTTCATCTGGAACGAATCTCAGGAGTAAGCCATTGGAGTTGTGCCAAAGCAAATGAATTGCCCAGCTAACAAGCATCAACCGCTAGCATTGCGTTTGCACAACTGTTATACAAAGTTTTTCGTTCGCTTTGCATTCATACTTAACTAGCGTTAGCTGTCAGCGGCGCTCGAGTCAAGCAGTGCGTCAGAACTATTCGCATTGACGCTGTTGGAATTGATCGCTTGGAGCCGGTTGCAGTTCGACAGTTGAACTGAAATTGAAGTGGATCGACATTGGACCAAATGGATTGAAGTGTGGTTTGACCCAAAGAGTGTGTGTTAAGCTTGGGTAACAAATAAAATTGCTTATCATAAAAATTCGATTCTTGTTATAATTCGTGTGGTGTGGTTTTGATTCTCATAAAGAGTATTCCGTTTTAGGAATAGGCGATTTTAATCTGCCCAGTCTGGCATGGATGCCACTAGATGATTCCAATGTTTTAGTCCCAACGAGTCCACACGACTTTGGCCATGGTATCATAGATCTTGCTTTGGGTCAAGTTAATTCTATTTATAACAGCAATGGCACCCTTCTAGATTTAGTGTTGCCTCAGAGTTCTCTAACCCCTTGGGTCAGTAGAATCAGCCTCTCTACCCCTGAAGATGCCTATCACCCAACTCTTGAGGTAGTGTTGGAGATCTCTACCTCTTCAGTGACAGCATCTACAGGCTTGGGCCTAGATCAAAGCGCCTTTTCCGTAAAACCAACTTTATTGAGCTAAATCAACATCTTTCGCAGGTTGATTGGTCCTTTCTCGATTCTGATGCCAGTCCTTCTGTCAAGAACAACCTGTTTTACCGCTCGCTCAATTTCGCTTTCGACTTGCACGTACCTTGTTCCTTATTATCATAGAACATCGCAAGCCACTCTGGTTCACTCGCAGATTGTCTAATCTCAAAAATGTAGAAAAACAGACTACATAAAAAATATAAAAGGACTGGGCAACTAGTCGATCATTCCCGATACTTAGCCGCTCAGTCGGACTTTCTCAATCACAATTCGAATGCTATCAAAATTACCTGTATAGGTGTAAAAACGAATTCAGAAAACCTAAGCAATTATTTTCATTTATGAACTCTAAGCGTAAAACTTCTCCCTTTTCCTCCCTCTCTTCGGTATAATACTACCACTGCATGGTTGGGCAAATTTTAATTGATTAACAATTAAAAAATTAACAATTAATTAATTGTTAATCGCTCCTACCGCAGTTAACAATTAATTAATTGTAATTGCAATACCTTACAACTAACAATTAATTAATTGTTAATCGTCAGTTTCTACAATTAACAATTGATTAATTGTTAATCTTTTTAAAAAATTTGATTAAAAACTAACAATTGATTTTGTTGATTCAAGGGTTCGGAATCGCTCTTTGCACGCAGCTGGGTCTGAGCTGAGAGACACAGCTCGTCAGCCGTGAGCCATCAACCGAACTCGGTTCTAAACTGGGACCCACAGACTTTGTGGTTCGCGAGTTTTTTACACCTATTTCCCGTGACTGAAGACTTCTTAAATCGCGAAAAAATACCATCGAGGATATAAAATAGTCATAATGAAAAGGTTAATGCCAATCAAGTGGAAAATCATGCCAGGATCAATGCATAAGCGCAATTCACAGCTAAGGGATCTCCATGGTAATAAGACCGCTAAATACTTAAAAAACTGCTTTTAACACCACTAATGACCTCACATAACTACATAACCCTAATTATGACAATACTGAACCCCGAACCATGGATGACCAATGCTTAAGAACAAAGAAAGAGCATAAAGAATGTCTAATTTCCACCATGTTTACTGTTAATTCAGAACAAGAGCTTCTTGGCTCTGAGCGAGAAATTCCGTACCCTGCAATCGAATAGTAAGATTTGTATGGTTCTTTTTGTAATTTATTTTTATTTCTTATAATAGTTAATATTACATTTAAGCACTACCCTCTTTTCAAACATACTATCCGATAGACTGTGGCTCTTTGGCAAATCCGTCATTGTGGCAAAAGAAAAAAGACGTTCAACTGCTGCCGACGATGGTAATGGCGTGTTGTATTTGACAAAAACTTTTCGTATTTCGGGATATCGATTAAGCAGCTCCAGTTCCTGACTTTCCTCTGCAAAAAACTGAAGCATCAAAAGTTCTGCTTTAGTCAAAGGAGCATCAGAGGGCAGTCGATTCACTTCGTTAATCACATCAGAGTCTGAATCCGAATCAAAATTGAAAAAATTATTATGTTGGTTCGTTATTTTTCTTGTTTCCATTGTCGATTCATTTTCACTTATGTTTTTTGATAAATAGCCTTTCACTTTGGTAGTTCGATCTTCTGGACATTTCATGCATAAAGCCGTAATATGATTGCCTTTGGATTCATTTCCTAAGAATTTAAAATAAGTTCCATCCAGTAGATGCAGCCGTGGTTGCGAAGATGATAGGGAGCTACCTGCAGCATCGCCCTCCAAAGAAGATAACATATTTTCTGCTGTACCCAGAACATAATCAAAGTCTTCATCCATTTTAACGGTCGGGTCCATTTTATTTCAGTACTTTGTATTTTTTTTTATATTTATGCGTTTTTCAAAACAAAATAATTTTTCTTTAAATTTACTTCAAAGCACACAGCTTACTTAATTGTTATTTTTAACTGTAGCCTAGAACAATTGAAAAAATCAATTGCAATTGATTTAGTTGTAAGTTACAATTAATTTAAATTAATTCAACTAAATTAATTGCGAGGTGCAACTAATTTTTAATTGCAATTAATTTTAATTGCAATTAAATTAATTGATTAAAATTATTAGTTGGTTAATCAATTGATTGAAAATTTAATTGATTAATGCCCAACACTGATATTCACAGATTTTAGCAAGGCATTTGATTCAGTAAATCACCTTTTGTTCTTAAAAGAAATTATCACTTTTGAGGTTCCATTTCAACCTCTTGGTCAATTGGATTTCAAAGTACTTGGCAAACCGCACGCAGAAGTTTTATTTAACAACACCCTCTCTAAGCAGGTTTATGTCACTTCGGAGTTCCACAAGGGGGTGACCTAGGACCGTTGCTTTTTGCTTATTCATAAACGACCTTCCTTCCGTCATTTTTACATTCTCACGTATTGATGTATGCTGACGATGTTAAAATTTGTATACAGCTAACAGACGCCGATTCACATTGTCTTTTACAAAATGACATTAACCACCTTCAATCCTGGTGCATCAACCAACTGGCATTAACCGCTCTAAATGTAGTGTCATGTCTTTCTATCGCTCTGCGCCAATTTTGGGCAACTATTCTCTTGGCCGCACTAATCTCAAGCGAATGCTCTCGGTAACAGACCTTGGCGTATTATTTTGCCACAATATGGCTTTTTCCGATCACATTGGGACCATCGTTAGCAAAGCCAAGGGGGTGTTTGCTTTTGTCAGACGTTGGTCTAAAAGATTTGATGATCCTTACACCTGACTTCTTTACATCTCTTGTCCGAGCTATACTTGAGTACTGCTCGTGCATATGGTCACCACGGTATACAACATACCAGGGCCTTATTGAATCGGTGCAGAAGCAATTTCTCCTGTTCGCCTTACGTGGACTTAACTGGGAATTAACACCGACGCCTGCCATCGTATGTGGACAGACTCCATCTTTTAAGTCTACCGTCCTTGCAAGATCGTAGAATCTGTCATGGAGTTATGTTCCTTCATAAACTAATAAATGGCTTTATTGACTCTTGTTTTCTACTGGGCCAAATTAATTTTTCGATCCCACCTGGACCTCAAGACAGTTCCGGCCAATTTTCTTAAGTATAAGTAGATCTTATTTCGAATCTCATGACCCGTTTCGAGTCATATGCATGTTATATAACGGATTGTACCATTTATTAAAAAAGCTTCTGAGGGTTCGATGTCAGTACATGTATCTAATATTTTGTCTCACTT
>JAEIFU010004288.1:0-17008 GCA_018904235.1 Lordiphosa stackelbergi | reverse complement strand
GCTCTTCTTCTTCTTCTTTATTGGCCATCACAACCGTTTGACGGTCTGGGCCTCTGCAAGTAATGCTCTCCAGTCGCTTCTGTTCCGTGCGAGCTGGCACCAGTTGGTCACACCAAGCTTGGCAATGTCTGCCCGCACCTGGTCGTCCCATCTTAGTGGAGGTCTCCCCTGTTTGCCTCTTCCTCCATAGTCAGCCGCCTTCGAATAATAAGCTTTTCTTACTGGAGCTTCTTCGTCCATCCTGGTGACATGTCCTAACCAGCGCAGCCGCTGTTGCTTTATGCGCTTGACCAGACAGGTGTCCCCATAGAGCTCATACAGTTCGTCATTATTTCGAATGCGGAAATCATCGCCAACTTTTAAAGGTCCATAAATCCTCCGAAGAATCTTTCGTTCAAACACGCCAATCGCCGCTTCATCCGCTGCTGTCATTGTCCATGCTTCTGCGCCGTATTGCAGGACTGGGATGATAAGCGACTTGTATAGGGCTAATTTTGTTCTTCGCTTGAGGTCTCTGCTCTTGAGCTCCCTACTTAGCCCGTAGTAGCATCGGTTTGCAAGAGTGATTCTTCGTCGGATTTCCAGACTGATGTTGTTGTCGCTGGTTATCGTCGTTCCGAGGTAAACAAAATCCTCTACAACTTTAAAGTTGTATTCTCCCATTGTAACAGATTGTCCAAGACGCAAGGACTTTTTGTCCGCGGATACTAGGTATTTCGTCTTGTCCTCATTTACCGCTAAACCCATTAGTTCAGACTGCCTCTCAATCTCTGAAAACGCCCTGCTTACCGCCCGTTCGTTTTTGCCGATAATGTCAATATCATCGGCATATGCGAGTAGCATTAGATCTTTATGAAGAAATGCGCCCGTTCTGTTGGCATGTGGGCACCGGCGCAGTATATATTCCATCAGTAGATTGAAGAAGTCACACGATAAGGTATCGCCCTGCCTAAAACCTCTTTTGGTATCAAATGGTTCGGAGAGGTTCGTTCCTATTTTGACGGAGCTTTGCGTACTTCTCAACGTCATCATGCAAAGTCGAACGTACTTTGCTGGTATACCCAAGGTAGACAGGGCTTCGAAAAACCTTGACCTTATCGGCGTGTCGAAGGCTGCTTTATAATCAACAAAAAGATGGTATGTGTTGATGCCTCTCTCGTAGGTCTTCTCCAGGATTTGTCGTAGTGTGAATATCTGGTCTGTGGTGGATTTACCAGGTCTAAAGCCACACTGGTAAGGTCCAATCAGTGTGTTAATAAGCGGCTTTAGACGTTCACAAATAATACGCGACAGAACCTTATATGCAATGGGAAGGAGACTGATCCCGCGGTAGTTGGCGCAAACTGCAGGGTCTCCTTTTTTAAAGATTGGGCATAGGACACTTAGATTCCAATCGTCGGGCATGCTTTCGTCAACCCATATACGGCAAAGAAGTTGGTGCATGCACCTTACCAATTCTTCGCCTCCAGCCTTAAACAATTCAGCGGGCAGCTCATCAGCGCCTGGTGATTTGTTGTTCTTTAGCCTTTGTATGGCTAAACAGACTTCCTGTTGGGTCGGCGGGTCTATCTCTATGTTGTCGATTGGTGGCATCGCTACTTCTCTAGAGGCGGCATCATGTTCGTCATCGCCTCCCAGTAGGTTGGAGAAGTAACTTCTCCATTTGTTAAGCGCCACTTGCGGATCGGTGACCAGATTCCCGTGTTCGTTTTCGCATTGTGCGACTCTGGGCTTAAAACCTTCTGTTAATTGCTTAATTTTTTGGTAAAATTTTCGAGTTTCACTCATGCCGAATAACATCTCGACTTCCTCGCGCATGCACCTTTCCTACTCGTTCTTTTTTCTTCTAAAGAGGCGCTTCTCCTCTTTCTCTTTCTCCCGGTATTGCACCTTAACAGCCCGCGCTGCTTCAGACTGCAGAGTTCTCCTGTAGGCTGCGTTTTTCTCTGCAGTAGCGCGTCGGCACTCCTAATCGTACCAAGTCCGACTTCTCATGGAGTGTGATATACGATTCCACTGTCCGCATATATCGAATAGTTAATTTTAACGTTAAAATTGGTAAAACCGACAAGAAAAATCATTATACCAACAATTTAAAATTTTTATACCCGCTACTCGTAGAGTAAAAAGGGTATACTTAAGTCGTGAAAATGTATGTAACAGGAAGAAGGAATCATTTCCGACCATATAAAGTATATATATTCTTGATCAGCATCAACAGCCGAGTCGATTTAGCCTTGTCCGTCTGTCCGTCCGTCCGTCCGTCTGTCCGTCTGTTTTTTCATGAGTATCGGGTATATCGAAGTCGGTTAGAGCCGACTTTAACTTACGCTCTCGTTTGTTTTGTTTTGTGTATAAAGCCAAATATTTTTCTAAGTTAATAGAGGGGGCTTCGAAGATCAACACAGACAGAATGGCAGGATTAGGTAGTCTTACATAGGCTACTAGCAAATAACCCGACGCGCTTCGCTGCGCCTTCAGCAGTATAAAACCAAACAATATTGGATTCCAAGTAGAACCCAGAAATCAAACTTTGCTGATGGGTTTTCCCTCCAACTCCCACCCACTCTACACCCAATTCCCACCCACCTCCTTCCCCCAGTTCCCACTCACTTCCCGCCCACATCCCTTCCACAATCCCACCCACATCCCACCCACACCCCTCCCACTTCCCGCCCACCCACACCCACCACCCCACCGTCCACTTCCCCCCACCCACCCACATCCCTTCGACCCAATCCCACCCACCCACATCCCATTCACTTCCAACATCGGAAAATGAAAACACAAATGAATTCTCATTTTGACCTTACAAACCGAATTTCAAGTCAATCGGATAAAAAATACTTATTTATTTTGCACGTAGAATTTTCCAGGCGTTGAAATCCGGGGGGTGTTTTTTCCCCCATTAAAAAACCCATTTTTAATTATTTCGTATTCTGTCCTTACAAACCGAGTTTCAAGCCAATCGGATAAAAAAATAGTTTTTTTGCATGCTGACATTTTCCGTCACACCATCAGGTCAAATTTTCCAACATAAAAAAAAAACAAATTAATTTTCAACAACGTTTTCAACCAAAAATAAAAAATTTTTTAATTTTTCCCGTCCGTTAAAATTTTCCAACACCGAAAAATTTCATTTCAAACTAATTCGTTTTCTATCCTTTCAAACCGATTTTGAAGACAATCGGATGAAAAATAATTATTTTCATGCAGAATTTTCCGGCCATTTTCCTAGGTGGAAAACACGTTTTGTTCGAATTATTTTGCGTACTTTGCATACAAACCAAGTTTCAAGTCAATCGGATGAAAAATAACATTTTTCCCATACAAACTTTTCCGACGCTTTTCTGACTTTTCCGGGTGGAATTTTCCAAAACCCCGTCTTAGTACGCACTTTCGCCACTAACAGAAACTCCTGTCCAAATTTCAGCTTTCCATCTCTTACCGTTTAGGCTGTGCGATGATTGCCAATCAGTGAATCAGTCAGTCAGTCAGGACACTCTCTTTTATATTTATAGAGACTACGGCTGATCAAGAATACATATATTTTTGTTACGAATATGAGATTAATTTTATGATACTCTCTGCTTTTTGGACAGAACCAACAACTCGATAAACCAAGCTGGCGTTGTTTATTCAGTAATTTATATCATTCGTATTTCTCATTCGTACTAAATTATTGTTTCGGAAAACAAGACAAAAAATTTTAAAATTTCGTCAGTAAAGTTACCTTATTAAGTAACCACAGCAGAGGTGCCGCAAAGGGTTGAGATCGAGAATCGCTAAAGGAAAGCTAACAGATCGGAGATGGAAGAAAGTCGACCAATAACACTAGAAGCCCTACAGAAAAGTGAGACTGCAAAGAGTCGAGATCCGCTAAATCGGACAAAAGCACCTGAAACACAGAAATTAGCTGATAAACAGGCTTTTACTGTGTTAAAAAAGGGTAAAGAATCTGATTTTATGACTCGAGAACCTGTCCAAGTTAAAGGAGATCCTCTACGAATGGGAAAGGGTGCTGATAAGTACGCTGTAAAGCGTTCTAGGTCTGAACAGCGGCCCGATCCTAAAAAGCTTCAAGGCCCTGCCCCGCGAGCAAAGTCGGAACAACGTCAATGTTTGGAGCATCCAAACTCTCGTGAGGCTGCACACCAAAAATTAGTAGACAAGCGGCAAACCCCCTTGGAACTTCAAAGAACACAGGACCGTGAAATGTTTGAGATGCGGCAAAAAATTGCGCTGCAGAAAAAAATTGAAAGGCGGCGAACACCTGAAGAACACCAAAAGGCCAAAGTGCCCCAAAAATGCAACGACCCTCCGATGTCAAAGGATCGCCTAGAATTTATGGAGCGACAAAATGCTTTACAGAAAAAATTAGTTGAAAGACGGCGAAAGGAAAACAGTCAACAGTAGCTCCAAAATTTTTAGGATCGTCATAAGGCTACCGCCGATAGGCGATAAGAATCGCAGGTTAGAAAAATGTGTTGAGGTCTGGATTCTCAACAGTTTGTGGAGCGTCTAATCCTAATGCCTAAGGAGAGTGTGAAGGGACAAGAGAGTCAAAAGTCCAAAAGTCGCAGGATCGTGGAGACTTGGAAAGACTGCGAAATCTAAAACAGGGTAAGATGCGACAAGCACGCACAGTTGCAGGACCGTACTCAAATGTCCACTTGCACTGTCCCCAAGCCAGACTTTGACAAGCAAATTGCTGATTGGCAGAATCCCCAACTATTTCATCCAAGCAGTTAACCGGATCAGCCCACTCCACCACTAATAATTCGTCCTCAAAACTATCGTCTCCTTTGGATAGGCCAGTTTCGGGATCTTTCTCCAAGCAGTCGCTTCACCTCAAGATGGAATCTGCTTGTTACATGGAGGGATCTGCATCTGCTTGGCATGCAAGTACGTTTTCGCTACCGACAACATGTGATTGACTGTGTGGATGGCGCTTTCTACAAGATGCGTCACGTGGACGTACAACACCATATACTGCAGTCCGGTTTTGTGTCAAGCAGCTGCAGGGATTTTTTAATGAAGATGTTCCCCGTGCTCCACACACCTATGACAACAAGGACGAGATGTCACCTATCATACTCGGCCCCAACTTAGACGATCCTCTAGTGATGGTGGCCGATCGAATTCTACCTCTTGCCTTTTGCTGGTTATTTGAGGAAGAGGCTAAGCCCAAAATAGAAGAGCCTAAACCATCTCTATTGTGCGATTCCAAGCATCTGCTGCCTATGTAAGCATTATTCATTTCCCCAATTTGCCAATAACTTGTATAAACTTGCCCTTCCAGACGCAAAAGCGGCCTAGTTACACTGTCGAACCATAATCCAAACCCAAAATATTAATTGTCATTTTTAATAAAGTTTGGATCTCATTTGACTCAACTTAAATCCGGATGTGCAGGCTGCTGGATTTGGTTCTATATTTCAATATTATTGGGCTCCATTATTAAGCCCAAGCTCTGGAGATTGCACATTTGTGGCAACTGCATTGTGGGTGAGGGTACCTTTAGTACCGCCTCTGTACAATTAATGCTCGAGACACTCGCCGTTGCCCTGGCGGGCAAATTTTCTGTCATTTTGAACTAGCGGGGACGTTCCTATATCTGGTAACGATTTAAGTAGAGCTGGAAAACAGAAGATTGATTGTAGGCAAATCGGGCAACCATATACAGGGTTTTTGTTTTTACCCATGTTTTTTCAAAAAAATCAAAGAAAAAAAAAAATTTGGCGGTTGGCAATCTTAATCATTTAATTTGTTCCAAGTAGATTTGTTTACATCAATTTTTGAATATGATATCCAAATGGCCGCCTCTGGCGTTGATGGCGTATTGTGCCCTTTTTGCGGGATTTTCCATCGATTTCGCCAACATTTCGGCAGGAATAGCGGCTATTTCTTCACGAATGTTGTCCTTGAGCTCTTCTACGGTCCTTGGCTTGTTAACGTAAACCTTTTGACTTCAAATATCCCCACAAGAAGAAGTCAGGCGGCGTCAATCGGCGAACGCGGTGGCCAGTCCAAATCACCACTTTCGACATCAAACGGCCCGGAAACAATTTCTTCAGAAAATCGATTGTTATGCGACTTGTGTGCGGTGGAGCGCCGTCTTGTTGAAACCAGAGCTGCCTCATACGCTTTCGACATAATTTCGGCATCACAAAATTGGTCATCATGTCGCGATAACGCTCCTGGTTGATGGTAACAGCATGGCCATTTTCATTTTTGGAAGAAAACGGCCCAATGACGTTTTCGCACTAACGCCGCACCAAACTGTGACTTTTTCGTCATGAAGAGGCACTTCTTGAATCTCCTCAGGATTTTTGCTTATTTACGGTCCCATTCAATGTGAAATGTGAAAATGTGAATTTTTAAAAGCACGTTGAGTTGTCACAATTGACTTGTTCTGTTGAATGTAAATTTCAACTATTTCAGAGCGCTCGCGTGGCGTGTATTGTTCCATGGTAAAAATCTGCTTGGACTGACGCTTCAAACGCGGTATGTCATTATGCGATCTGACATCTCTGTCAAAAGTTGCCAGATGGGTCCGTCGAATATGGGCAACCCTGTAGTATAGATGCCATACAAAAGATAGGTCAAAAAAAAGTTTTAGTATGGAAAAACTTTTTTTTTCAATGCTATCGCTCCCAAACTTGTTACTGATCAATATGATATGCTAATACATAATTCTGTCAAGTCCGATGCAAATCGGAAGACTATAGCATATAGCTGCCATAGGAATGATCGGTCGACAAAATAGTTTTGGTGAGCAAAAATTTTTGTTTTCAATGGTAGCGTCTTTGTACGTTCCAGTTATAAATATTATCGGTCTCAACACTATTTTAGAGATTTTGATGAAAATCGGTTGAATATATCGTATAGCTGCCATATAAAAAACTAGCAGGAATATATCATGCTCCAAGGGTATATAAACTTCGGTCGAGCCGAAGTTAGCTTTCCTCTATTTTTCAAAGCTGAAATTAATTTTTAGATACCATTAATAATTTTATTTTTACTTACTTTACTGGGACTTGAACCTTGGACCTCCGAAGACTGAACACACGGACGACGACACCTCAACCCACTCGACTATTAGCCCTAAGCAATACGTGGTCTCGAAACCATTTTTAAGAATAGACGCTTGTCATTTTGTTGGCACTTTACCGCTAAGAGAGCTACAAGGGCCGTGGTCGAAAGAACTAGACATTCGCTTACAAAACGTGTAGGCCGTGGATCAAGTCCCTGTAGGAGCATAGTGAGTTTTTAATCCCTTGGAGAGGATATATTAAAATTGTCCGGATGTTTGTAAGCAAGAGACACCTAAAGTATATGGGGCATTCCATACAAAAAAAGTTTTTTTCTGACATGATGTTTCCGAATTGGATGATAATTGGCCCAAAGAGAGCTTATTATGAGATAAGCTTAACCCCAAAATTTGAGCTTTTTTGAGCTCTTTTGCGAAGCTCTACAATTAAAAGTCAAATATTGGGAATTTTTTAAATTTTATATAACTCGAAAACGGTTTAAGATACAGCTTTGAATTCAATTTCCAAATGTTCAGGATAAAAAGCCCTTTTAAAAAATTTTGAAAATTTTTTATTTATTTTGCATTTTTTAAAAAAAATAGTAAAAACTTACAAAAAAGACCCATCCTTCAAAAATTCTCAAAAAACTATATGTGAAAGCCGCATCTTTTCCAAACATTTTGCGTGCCTTAACATATCGGTAGCTTGAAAATTGGGGAAGTTATACCCATTTTTGTCATGTAATCTCAAAAATATAGGTATGGAAAATGTTCAATCTAGCAGAAACTGATTTCTAACTACTGAAGAAAAGTTTCTTGAAATATAATATATACGGAGGTGCCACAGAAATCTGTAGAGATTTTGCCGACGGTTGGTTTGTAAATCTCTCGAAAAATTCGTTGGTGCCACAGAACTTCTAGAGATTTCATTTTCTAATTAGAAAATCTAGTTGGAGCACCAGATGTTCCAATTGATGTTCCATCTCTAAAAACAGGGCTGAATCCCTCCAAAAATTTCCCATATTTTAGTTGTGGGTTAATTAATGATTAACGGAAATTTTTTGATTGTAAGTTATATGTTTTATGATGCATTTTAAATAATAATTCACTTTAAGTCGCATTCTCTACCACAGAGCAATGCAAAATTTAAAAATTTTAAGGGCGCCAAACATGAGGACTAGTTTGTATTTGTATTTGTATTTTATTGTATTTTTATCCTCAGCACCAAGGCAAATAAGACTTATTTTGATTGTGCACACATAGTATAACAAAAATTTCCCAATTTAAATTTGAATGAATAATTGCTAACTTAACCTACTACACAGAATACATAGAATATAATAATTTAATATTGAGTGGTTTAAAATATAAATAAAAATAATTTAATTTAATTTGTTGATAAATTTAAATTTAAATGTCGATTTGTAAATGTGTTTTTTAAGTTTTACATTAAACTGAGGGGTGCTCTTACTAGTCTTGAGGTTAGGAGGTAAATCCTGCCACAGACGAATAGCAGCTTACAAAGAATTGTCTCACTGAGCACAAGCATTTTAGGTCCTGGGACAAATTAAATTATTGGTTTTTTGTGAGAGAGCAGGTCTTAGTTTTTTGAAATAAATAGGTAGGTTCCCGAGAATTGATAATTTTATGGAGAAATGTTAGAGTCCTGAGATCAATCCACGTCGTAATGTTGAGGTCAAATATCTTGTATGATAGATGAGATATTCGTTCCATACGCCCAACATTAAACACAAATCTAGCAATGGAACTGATGCCACCATTATTTAACACCCGTTTCTCGAGTCCAGTGTCCAAAAATTTCCACACTATGTGTCAGGGTGGGTACTAAAAACATTTTTGCAATAAGCAACTTGATGTTAACAGGCTGGAACCACTGTGATACTGAGAGCCGCCTTAGCAGCCCATAAGTCCTACCATTTGCTGTTGAAATATGCTTGCTCCACGACAAAGTGTTATTAAACAATATTCCTAGATTTACTGCCTGTTCCACGTATTGAATGGGTGAGTTATTTAGATGCAATTTTGGCAACAGACTTGTATCAACAGGTTTTTTGTGGATGACAATACATTTTGATTTAAATGGATTCAAACCCAAGCTATTCTCTTTTGCCCAGGGGTTAATTTTATCAAGTACATCGTTCGAAACTAAAACACAGTCTTCAATTTGAGACAGAACATTCGGTAAGTCATTAACATAGACAGAAAACAATAGGGGTCCTAAAACTGAACTAAAATTGGAGGTACATGAACCGGAAACAAACGCTTGGAGACTGTTAGTGAGGTATGACCTAATAAAATTAACAGCAGTGCTAGTGAAATTATAGAGATTTTGAATTTTCGTGAAAGGCTGGGGGGTCCAGCGTTAAGAAAGTAACAGCGCCAGCATTAACTGCTGACGAATATCTTCTACAGTGCTCGTGGGGTAATTGCCGTTATACAACTTCTGTTTTTCTAGAATCCAGATTATTGTTTAGAACTTATCAGCTTATATTACTAAGAAATGTTTGCATTTGAGTGGCCATAAGGTTTTCTAACACCTTAGCAAGAAATGGCAAAATAGAAATGGGCCTGAACTCATTGTTTGACTTAGGAATAGGTAGAATTTTCCATCCCTTAATCCGCTAACTGTCAAGGTGGTAGAGGGCGCCACTTCGACAAAAGGCGCTAGTGAAAAGCTTGCAAAATCTCCTAACAAAACATTAGAAGTTTGGTAGAACTAACCAAAATAACCCTGTGGCACCTAAGAATTGGAATTGGGTTGAATTTGGTTGGAAGAGGTTTCTGTGGCACCTTATCAAGAATTTTTTTAATCATTAATTTGAGTTTAATATTTTTGATCAGAAATAATTATTATTATTTAAGTTTTATTAAATTACCATAATTAATCATTATCTTTGAAGAAAATCGTAAAATCAAAAATTTAAATATCCGAATGCCGGATGGTTATCCGAAAATGTGCTGGCCGGTGGCTGTTCCGAGACAGCCTGGCGGATGGTTGACATTTCATGTATAATCTCTGGTATTGTTGTGCCGGTCGGCCTGTCCAATGGTTACCTTTAGCTGAATGTCGGGTGGTAAGTGGTAAATGACCTGGCCGATGGCAGTCCCAAAACCGCCAGGCGGCTGGCTGACAATTTATGTGCGAACGTCTGGCGCTGCTGTGCTGATCGGCCAGTCCAATGATTACCCCTAATGTGCCCATTAAACACGAACTGGACGTGATCAAGAAAAACTGGGTATGAGGCGTTGCTACCTGATGCCTCAAATTTCCGACTTTATTGGTCCCAATCCCAGGCTATTTTAAGTGTTCCCCTGTGTTATGAGCTCAGTACCGACATTGGAGATTTTAAACTTTGTTAACTTCTGACCAAAAATAAAGTGCAGACATGAGGAAGCGCCAAAAAGAAATTCTTTATGAGAGTTTTCAAAAATCAACTTTAAATGACTCAAAGTCTGATTTAATAGAAGAGAAGTTTATTGAAGCAATTAAAAGAAATAAATAAACAACAAATATAAAATCTGTAAATTATGGAATAGATTCCTTCGAAAATTATCCAAGGGAACATACATCGACAAATGTTTTAAAATTTTTGAGAGGTCAAAAAAAAGGAGACTTAAAAATATTGTTCTGACTATTCTTTCAGTTCCAGCACATAAGATATCAGTTGAAAGGGCCTTTCCAACACCTAAGTTTGATCCTACTGATCTAAGAGTTAGTATAGATGAACAGCTCCTAGAAGAGGTAATGCTTATTAACTTGAACTAAGCCGTTCTTAAATGGTGTCAATGTCAGCAAATGAATTTGATAACTAAAATAATTTTACCATCAATATTAAGCTGGCTCGAGGGCTAATAATTTCATTTTAGAAATTAAAATTAGTAATAATTTTAGTAAAATTAAATTTTTAAATATAAAATCATTGTTGTGTTTAAAGACCTGTTCTTAGTTATTTAAGAAATAGTTGTTGGCAGGCTCAAGGTCCTATAGAATATTATTTTGAAAAATACACATTTATAAATCGAAACTATTCTTTTATGTTCAAGAGAGCCGAGGTTCGGACCAAACCTTGGGTAAATAAATTCAAATTTAAAAAATTGCAAATATTTGTGAAGCACCAACAATTAAACCAATTAAATTATAATATTAGTCCGAAATGACATCGGGCAAATCAAAATTTTTTATTTTTATTTATTTATTTTGATTTCTTCGTCTAAAAGACACAGCTACAATATAATAGAATAGAAAGAGATACAAAATAAGGGGGTAGAAAAGAAAAACATTAAGAGCAAATAAATGAAACGCCTGCCGCTCCGGTGGGGGTAATTTATTTTGTCGGTATGACCAGCTATGCCCCTACTCGCAGCATTAATGATCGGAAGGAATTTCAAAAAATACTAGAAGCTATGCAAGTGCAAGAGTGTGAAGAATAAAAGACATTAAGCCTTCGTCGGAAAGGTTACCAGCGGGAAGATAATAGATATTATTGTAATCCCTACATAGAACGCGAAATGGACAGTTAGAAGCATATAAAGAAGAAGGGACAGGAAGCCTTAAGAGAATATACTCAGCGTCTATATTACCCTTTATAAACATTATACCCAACTTAGTTTGTCTATGCCCAAGTGGAGGTAAGTCTAAAACCTTAAGTTTGGAAATATAAGGAGGAAGTCTTAACTGTGGGTCCCAACCCAGGTTGCGAAGAGCAAACAAAAGGAACTGTTTCTGGACAGATTCGATGCGTTTACACAGGGTAAGTGATTGAGGGTTCCAAATACACGAACCAAACTCCAAAGGGATCATTGAACTCCTTAGACCAACGTTTAATAAAACCTAGCAAGCCCATGGCTTTATTTACAGAAAGTTCAATGTGAGTGCCAAAAGAAAGTTCATGGTCGACGGTAATACCCAGATCATGGAAAGATTCAACTCGTTCAAGTTGATAAGAATTCAATAAATAGTTAATCAGAAGAGGGGCTATACGATAAATCGTCATAAATAGACGATAAATCGTTCCGTCAAAATCAACTCGATTTTGGAAAAAAATAATAAAAACAAGTGAGAAAGTCGGTACTCCGAACCTGGAGTAGGAGCTGAATGCAGCGCTGCTGCTGTGCTCATCTCTAAGTTGCTCTCTCTCTCTTTGTTGAATAAAATGCGGTGTTGGTTGTGGGTTGCGTGGGGAGGTGGGATTTTGTCTTTTTTGCTCATAACTTGAGAACCGCTCATCTGATCTTTATCATTTCTTCGACAAGTTGATACATAATACTAATTACTAACTATCTCTACAGGTGCAAACCCTCTATCTACAAAAGTGTGAAAGATATGACGTTTATTTTACAAATTGCGGGGGCGGGAGGGGGCGTGGCAAAAATTGAAAATAAACTTGATCAGTAAAGGGTGATTTTTTAAGCGCTATAGGAAGTTTAAAAAAAAAACACAAAGAATTCAGAAAAATGTATGAAATCTTTATTTGAATCGATAGTACGGTCCATATAATTTAATGTTTGAAGATTATTTCATGCAAATGTTTACCGTGACTGCGCCTCAAATGGTCCATCCGCTTAGTCCAATTTGGGCATACTCTTTCCAACATTTCGGCCGGTATCTCACGAATAAATGCTTCAATGTTGTCTTCTAATGCGTCAATTGAAGCGTTCTTGTCTGTATAGACATGAGCTTTAACATAGCCCCACAAAAAATAGTCTAAAGGCGTTAAATCGCACGATCTAGGCGGCCGATTGACCGGTCCCGAACGTGAAATAAAATTTTCACCGAACTCGCCTCTCAATAAGTGCATCTTTGCGCGTGCTGTGTAGCATGTGGCACCATCTTGTTGAAACCACATGTCATGCAAGTCAAGCTCTTGCATTTTTGGGCAAAAAAAGTTGGATATCATCTCACGGTAGCGCTCACCATTTACAGTTACGTTACGATTCGCATCATCTTTGAAGAAGTAAGGTCCAATGATGCCACCAGCCGATAAACCGCACCAAAATGTGACTTTTTCTGGATGCATTGGTAGTTCTTCCAATGCTTCTGGCTGATATTCACTCCAAATCGACAAATCTGCTTATTATCGTACCCATTGAGCCAAAAATGAGCTTCATCGCTGAACACAATTTTTCGGTAAAAAAGAGGATCTTCGGCCAACTTTCCAAGAGCCCATTCACCAAAAATTCTACGTTGCGGTAGGTCGTTCGGCTTCAATTCTTGCACCAGCTGTATTTTGAAAGGCTTCACACCAATTGCTGCGAACGGCGACGAATCGACAATTGATGGTCATCATTAACACTGGCCTATACAGCTGCGATATTTTCTTCAGTTCGCACTACACTGGCCAACAGCCATTTTGGTCCAGCCTTATTGATGACAAATTCTGATTCAGTTTTGTGCACTGATTCCAAAACTGGTCTCGGTTTTTCTCCATCAGCTCTTGTTTTCAAGATATCGCGGAAAAACCATTTTGCTGTTTTTTTGGCTTTTAAAAAATTATGGAGGTTACACCGAGCAACAATATCTGTATTTATGAGCTCTATGCGACAGTATACATACTAAGGTCGCCTAAAAAAATCAATGGAGCATCATCAGCAAACCCAAAAGCGCCTAAATTGGCCTTTGAAGAGAAATTTTCATCAAATTATAGCAAATTTTTCAAACTTAATCGCCGTGTACCAGCCATTTGGGGTGGTTGAATTTTAATTAAAACCACTTTAGCATGTAGCCCAATGGTTCTTCTAATTTCACAAATTTTTTTGCATATAAATCTTGTCGATGGACAAAGTTACAGGCGGTTAATCCCGAAAAAATGAATTAAATTTTATGGCAGGATTACTAGATTGATACACAAAAAGTGTATAGGAAATATTAAAAGACTACTTGATCTAACATAGACCTTACATTAATTGTCATGCAAATGTACAATAACATTCAATCAGTACTAGATTAAAACAATTTGCCACAAAATTCATATTTGCTTAATATCAAACAACCTCTTAAGAAACATTAAAATTTTATGAATTAGGCTACAAATGGGTCAAATGAGTACCGCAATTACTATAATCTACGGAGTAAGCTCCTTGTGACTATTACGATTTTCCAAACTTCAACAAATGCCTGGCGGAAAGAGATTTCAGTAAAGACTCTATCTGTGAAACGAATGTATATGACGAGGAAGTTGACCACTCTTATTATTTGGAGGAATGAGCAATAATTGCAAGGTAGTGCAAAAACTCGCTCCATTTCGCAAGCGAATAACTTTGTGAGTCTGTCACGACATTTGACGAGATAAGTCATAAGTTGGAAGTTCGAATTTTTAGTTTTACTTTGAATTAAGTTATTACATACAGTTAAGTGGCCCGAAAATAAAATCCGATTTTCAAAAATTGTTCATAGAAAGACCTTTTAATTGAATTATGTAAACAAATTTTCACAAATTAAGGTAATTTTTTTGTTTTCAATGATGGCGTCTTTATACTTTCCAGTTATGAATATTATCTGTTTCAACACAATTATGGAGAGTTTGATCAAAATCGGATGAATATATCGTATAGCTGCCATATAACAAACTGGCAGGCATGTTTCATGCTCCAAGGCTATATAAACTTGAACTTCGGTCGAACCCAAGGTTGCTTCCCCTAATTTTTTTACTATTTTTTTTTTGACAGTGGACTCAATTCATAAAATTGAATGTTTCTCGAGAGGTTGTTTGATATTAAGCAAATATGAATTTTGTGGCAAATTGTTTTAATCTAGTACTGATTGAATGTTATTGTACATTTGCATGACAATTAATGTAAGGTCTATGTTAGATCAAGTAGTCTTTTAATATTTCCTATACACTTTTTGTGTATCAATCTAGTAATCCTGCCATAAAATTTAATTCATTTTTTCGGGATTAACCGCCTGTAACTTTGTCCATCGACAAGATTTATATGCAAAAAAATTTGTGAAATTAGAAGAACCATTGGGCTACATGCTAAAGTGGTTTTAATTAAAATTCAACCACCCCAAATGGCTGGTACACGGCGATTAAGTTTGAAAAATTTGCTATAATTTGATGAAAATTTCTCTTCAAAGGCCAATTTAGGCGCTTTTGGGTTTGCTGATGATGCTCCATTGATTTTTTTAGGCGACCTTAGTATGTATACTGTCGCATAGAGCTCATAAATACAGATATTGTTGCTCGGTGTAACCTCCATAATTTTTTAAAAGCCAAAAAACAGCAAAATGGTTTTTCCGCGATATCTTGAAAACAAGAGCTGATGGAGAAAAACCGAGACCAGTTTTGGAATCAGTGCACAAAACTGGATCAGAATTTAATACAAATAGGGCTGGACCTCACAAAAGTGGTCATTTTGTTGGCCTGTGTAATAGCTAAAAAATCACCCTTTATAAGAAGCATTTGTCCCATACATGTCAAACCTCTATCACATTTTAACAAATTTAAAAATATGATTTAATATAAGGGAGGGACAAATAAAGTTATATGAATATAGTGACTTGGTCAGGGATAAAAATTATGATTAGAGGGGAGAGAATGATCCCCCATTCATATAACATATTTTGGTACAGAGTAACATAGCGGCGTGGACCATTGCCGAGAAGGTGGGGGCATCCCTTTTGCTGTGCCTAAGATTTTTATTAAATTTAAATATTAAAATACTAATACTCTCCTTTTAAATTACTATAAAATTTTTATTAAAAAATCTTAACTTTTTTTAAAAAAAAAAATTTTCCATTTTTACTTTCCTTTCTTCACCTAAAAAAAAAGTGTCGCTAAAATGTTTTATTTAAAACAAGTAAGAGTGTTGCGGTCGAGTGCCCTGACAGCAAAATACCCTGTTCCAAGTAATGTGGTTCCTATAGCTTTGAACTCCTTTTATTTTAAAATTTATTTGAATAATTGGGGAGGCGCACTTGCATATCTTCGGTGTTTTTGCTCTGATCTTGTAGTGGTATACAGAATAGAATATATATTCAATCATTAGGTTCAAACTTAAAAATTTTAGCTCTGACAGTTTTTCGCGGTTAGAAGGAGAAGGAGGAGGAATTTGCCAAATCTGAAGCAAACTTGATTTGGGTACGATATACACCTACATACATGCAAAAATTTGTGGCTCTACCTCTTATAGTCTGTGAGATCCACGCGTTTATACAGAGAGAAAGACAGTTTTTCGCTGATAAAAGATGGAGGAGGAGGAATTTTCCAAATCTAAAACAAACTCGATGTGGGTACAGTATACACCTACATACATGCCAAAATTGTGGCTCTATCTGTTACAGTCTCTGAGATCGACGCGTTCATACAGACAGACAGACGGACAGACGGACATGGCTAAATCGACTCGGCTGTTGATGCTGATCAAGAATATATATACTTTATGGGGTCGGAGGTGCTTCCTTCTGGCTGTTACATACATTTGCACAACTTTCATGATCCCTCTTTTTCCCATTTTTAATGAGAACAGGGTATAAAGTGGGGCGGGAGGGGGCGTGGTAAAATTGAGTAAATAAACTTGATCTGCCTGCAAGTGATAAGAAGCATTTGTCCCATACATGTTAAACTCTATCTCTATGCCCTGAGAGATCTGTTTGTTCATACGGACGTCAGGCGGACATGGCTATATCGACTCGGCTGTTGATGCTGATCAGTTAATACTTTATAAGTCCAGAACACTCTTCTCCTGTTGGCATACTTTTGTGACAAACTTATTATACTCTATACCTTCGGTACAGAGTATAAAAAATAGAGGAGAGCTTATCGGCTCGATCGAAGTTTATATACCTGAGCATGATATATGTCCTACAGATAATTCATAGCCAGAAACTATAGAGACGCCAATATTAAAAAAGTCTTTCACTAGAACTGCTTTTGAACGATCGTTCCTACTTTTTCGCTATATGCTATAGTCATCCGATTTGGATCAAACTTAACAGAATTGTGCGTTAGCATA
>JAEIFU010004287.1:0-17020 GCA_018904235.1 Lordiphosa stackelbergi | reverse complement strand
TTTTAAATCAAATAATATACATTTCAAAGAACTATTTATTCGTATGATATTAAGATTATTTCGGCTTAGTTATTGCATTAGGTTTCGCTAAACTTTGTCTTTATATAGCTGCTCGCGAAAACCACTTCTGTTTTTGTCACGTTCGAATAGCTTCCAATTTTGTCATTATTTTGGAAACCGAATTTCACTTGCTATGCACTTTAACACTAATTAAAGTGCTTGCTTAAACCATATTATACAGTAAAAACAAGAAATTAAAAATTCGATTTATTTTGACTTTTTTTTCATCTTTAAAGTGTACGACGATCACGGTTCGACAGAATGGAAATGCCCATATGCAACTTTTTTGCCCAAAATGCAAGAGCTTGACTTGCATGACATGTGGTTTCAACAAGACGGTGCCACATACACTCAGCACGCGCAACAATGGACTTATTGAGAGGCAAGTTCGGTGAACATTTTATTTCACGTTCCGGGACCAGTCAATTGTGGCCGACTAGATCCCGTGCGATTTAACACTTTTAAGGTTATTTTTGTGGGGCTATGTTAAAGCTCATGTCTATACAGACAAGCCCGCTTCTATTAACGCATTGGAAGACAACATTGAAGCATTTATTCGTGAGATACGGGACGAAATGTTGGAAAGAGTATGCCAAAATTGGACTAAGCGGATGGCAGTGACAGTCAACATTTCCATGGAATAATCTTCAAACATTAAATTATATGGTCCGTACTAACCGATTCAAATACAAATTTCAGGCATTGTTCTGAATTTTATGTGTTTTTTTTTTTAAACTTTCCTATAGCTCTTAAAAAATCACCTTTTATATAATATAAAACTCCTTATATATGTGAGTTTTCTTGTTTGAATCCATCATTGTTTTCCTTACACAACTCCATGTGACTACACAAATATCTGCTCAGATCTATTTTGTTTATGTTTTGTTCTACTTTTGTTGTGCTAATGCTGATAGTTGAAGACGATGGGCAAAAATGGGCAAAATTATCGCGTAACTAGATCCAAACGAAACTCAACTTTCATTACCCTGGACCCCTATATCATTTTCATGGGGAAAAAGCTGCTTGTTGCTCTTAACGCAATATGTCAAAACGCAGTCAATTATACAGGCCTGTTTCTCAATCCCACTTCGGTTTTCTTACTAAATAAGCAGTTGAAACCGACAGCTCAACGCCAAAGTGGATTTAATTCATAGAATAATGAAGCCTTGATCTAGTAACCACAGATTTCCTCTACACCTTCCATTCAAATTTGTTTAGAGTAAAAAATGGCAAATTCAAACGTTTATACGAAAGTTCGAAGTGGAATTGAGAACAGACCCTGATAAACAGCCTATTACGATCACTTCGTGACGCGTTAAAATTCACATCACGCGCTCAGCTCTATATTATCGTGAGTCGCTCTACACATGATGCAACAAAGAAGGTGAGGCGCTCTCTAAGAGCACTGTCAGCTCGGGTCTAAACATTTTAGTGTGCAGTTGACACTTGAACACATTTCTTTTGTTTTGCCGTCGGGAATTTAAAGGGTGGCTTTATTTGCACCGATCGCAATGTTGTTTTTGTTCATCCTTTAATGCTTTTTCGCATTGTTCTAAATGTCGCTGAGCGCCTCACCTTCTTCGTTGCATCATGGACTCTAACAACCCTGCAGGGAAAGTGTCTAGTTTACAACCAGAAATGTATCGGTCGCCAAAAACTTGCAACTGGTTGCACTTCCTATCAAAATCCATGTATTGAAGTCGTCCATTTTACACAGGCATGTCATAGGAATAGTGATAACTGTCCCCTCCAGCAGCCATTTGCAACCAGTTAAATATCAAATGATCCTTGAGTCTGTTTATATCGCTGCACAGTATAATGGTATTATATCGACATCTGGCGCTCAAATCACTCATTACCGATTCGTTTGCAACCATCTTAATTACAATTTAATTACAACTTCCTCAAATTAGTATTTGCAACGAGAATTTCTTTGGAAGCTAATGTTTGTTTGTTGCCCCAACTCACCCGAGTTAGCAATTTTGCTACCAGTTTAATATTACATGTATTCTAACCAGTGGCGTAGATAGGGGGGTGATTAAGATGATCAATCCCCCCCCATTGAGTTTACAAATCGGAATTACAACGGACGAAATCGAAGATGAACAAAGCAAATAATCTAAAAACTTGACCTAATTTTGTAAAATAAATAATTTAATAAATAAGATAGGGTTATAGTAAGGAATACTAATTCCTACCTTCTCTCAGAAACTTGTTAAAAATTTCCTTTGATAGATCGCGATTTATCAAGAATTTTTATGGAAAACAATCGCAGGGAACATGTTTGGTACATACATGTTTTCTATTTAAATGAAATTGGAAAAGTTCAGGTTCTATAAAAAATATGTATTTATGCTATTATTTATCCTATTCATCCGATGTCAAATAAATAAAAGTAACATTTTTGTGATGACTTAAGCCTAGCACGCAGAATGACAGACGTCACAGTATTTAACATAGACAGAAACACTTTCTAACAGCACATGGGCATCAAAGCAAAGCCAAGGTGTTTCCAATTATTTGAAATACTGTGGCGAGAGGAAATTTTAGTCTTTCTGCTTACGGGGCTTTAACAACAAAATTTAATTCCATTCCCATTTTCCTAGCTTAGGTCTCACAGCCAAATAATTTGTCCCAAATTTTGACGAAAGCTAAATAGCCGTGATCGCAGATTTTGCATGACTTAAATCTAAAACTATTGTTTCCTTGTGAGGATGATGAAACGGTACCATATGGGCAACAAGCTCTTTTGATGTGTAATCTATGTTGTTTACAGTTTTGAACAAGCGCCACTTTTCCGGACCTCGAGTCAGCTAAACTCACAAATTATTGTTTTCAACGTAAATAAGTTGATCAAATATGGCCGAAAAATTCCCTAATTTTATTAAAGTATAAGCCAAACTTTTATTAAAATATGGGCAAATTATTTTCCTGTGGGAAGTTAACACGAGTTCAATATTTATTGTTTTAGCGGATTGTGTATAAAAACTTTTTTCAAAATCGGTCGATTAAAAAAAAATTTTTTACTGCGGCGCTTTTTTCCCATACTTTGCTTCAAAATTTTTTTCCTCTTGACAACATTAGTTGAAAAATTTTGGAAATATTTGACAAAAATTGTGGAAACGGAATTTGAAAAAATTTTTAAAATCTTGCTCTTTTCTGCGGTCAAACGTGGCAGTTCGCTCTTTACATCCCGCGAGATCCTTTTTATGTTTTGAGGGCGTGTGAGTTTTTATAAAACCCTTTTTAATCAGAAATTATTTTATGAATCATCCTTTTTATGACCACTCAGTCTGCCCGGCACTTCAAACATTTTTAGATTATCAAATGCTTTTAAGCTCAAACTAAAATTTTTAATTTTGATTTAAAAATAATGATTTAAAAAAGAAACCATGGCTGATTTTTTGAGCTAAGGGTGACTTATATTAGGCAATTAATTACCTTATATTCTTGGAGTAAGTTGTTTCAATATACTTATTTTTTCACTATTTATTTGACAATTGACGAAAAGTTCATACATACTTTTTTATTATACAAAACCCGCATTATTCAAAATTCTCAAAAAGAAATAGAGATGAAATCCGAAATTTTTTTAATGACAATTCTTAAAAAAAAAAATAAAAAAAATAAAGGTTCCTCCAAAATAGAGCGCAAAAATGTGTCTGCGTCTCTCTAATACACTGTAAATTTTACAGTGTAAAGCATGACTTTGGAAGTATTCGGTGTGAATTGGCGAGTATGTTCGTTTCCCAGGGGCTATAACTGGGGAACTCTGAAGAAGAAAAGAGCTGAATTTTCTCGGTTATGTTGGTATCTGATAAAGTAACTGATTCCACACTGGAATATGACATTTTTATTTCAGCACAATACTTCATTCAAATAAGAATGCTTTGCAACAGCATTCAGATTTTAAAACAGATCAAAAGTGTTTCTATTCATGTGAACTTCAGCATAAAAATTGATTTTTATGTCTGCTGGAATCAGGCCTTTAACGCCCTTAGCAAAAGGACAGCATTTAGAGAGCTAAACCTCACAAAGTTGGTCTAACAAGTGGCTAATCATGGTATAATTAAAATGTAGACAAGTCTCAGGAATTTCCTAATGTCTAGTCATTCCTCTAGAAATGAATTTTATTTATCTGTTCTGTTGCTGTTGCGCTTAACAGCACACTGTTGCTGTGAACAGACCACTCACACAGCTGAACTCTTGCACGAGCGCACACACCTACACAGAGAACAACAACAAACCAAGAAACTGCTGCTGCTGCTGCTGCTGGTGACTTTTGTAAATATATTTTCAATTTATTGCGTGTTTTAGATTTAAATTTTTTACTTACAGCTCCACAGGCACAGACACACACACACAAACTATTACGACATAAGATGTAAGTGCACGCCCATGCCAAGTGATATTTTGTATGGTCAATAACAAAGGTTTCTCTAATCCAAAATAATATATAGAACGCATATACGCACACACACACACACAGACACACCATGTCTTGGTTCAGTCCCTGGGATGGACTCAAAACAAAAACCTGCCGTTATTTGCTCCAAAGATATTTGGGACAATTTTTTGAAAATAATTTGAATCTGGAACAACTGAAGGTGGATTTATACAATGGCAAGGCGGTGGTGGAGAATATTGACTTAAAGGTGAATGCTTTCAATGATTTGTTTGAGGAACAAGGATGGGCTTTTGAGGTGGTAACAGGACATATAGGATGTTTGCAGGTGCAAGTGCCATGGAATGCTTTAATGACGAATGACAGTTCGCTAGAGATTTCGAATTTGACCATAACGCTGAGACCAGTGACACGATTGCAAAGTGGAACCACAATGCTGGAATCCATGTGGTCCTCGGTTAGCAGTTCCATGCAAATGGCGGAGGAGTGTATGAAGCAAGTGGATGATGATATACCCTTTTTGCAGCATAATAATGCATTGATAGGATTGGAGAAATTTGCAGAGACCATAGATAATGTGCTCAATAGGATCAGAGCCAAAATGACCAACACAACGTTGAATATAGAGTATGTAATGCCAGAGACAAACAAGAAATTGGTGGTGTCAATACAAGCCAATCAAATGGAGTATAAAAATAAGACCGGCTATGAACAAACAGGAGAAGAAGCAGAGGAAACAAATGAAGAGGATTACAAGGCTTTACCCATGATAGCCAAACATAATTTGGTACTAAAAGGATTAAGCATTTATACAACCGAAACGATAGACTACGATGAGGGACGCAACTATGAGCAATTGTGTAAAATAATGGAAATTCAGGGTGAACAAAATATACAAATCAAAATCAAACAAACGGAGAATATCATAGGACCCAAGGTGAATTTGGAGGTAATATTGGATAATATCTACCTAATGGTGACCCCAAGACAAATACATTTATTTGTGGAGTTTAGCAAGGGATTTGATAAGGAAAAACCACAAGAGAAACAAAGGAGAAAGAGTAATTCGGGTATAAAATATGAAGAACAAAGCAAAATGACGGGAATATTGAGAGAGGATAATAATTGGAGCACGGATACAGAAGTATACACAACTTATAAGAGAAGTAACCAAGTAAAGTATACTAAAAGAGGCAAAGAAACGGATTCCATAAGCTCCTGCTCTACTTATATAAACACTGAAGTGGGTAATAATGAATCCTCAGGGGGAAATACTCAAATTTAATATACAAATAAGACAAATTAATGCTTTGGCCTTGAATCAGGATGTGTTAAAAGAGTCCACTGATTATGTGGACAACTATGGTAGAGCCTATGATCGACAGAGCTTTGAAAATTATGAAAGAATTAAAGAAAAATATTTTCTAAATGCCAAAGAAGAGCAAAACTTGGAGTTACCTTTGGAAAATGAAAACTATATTTATGCCCAAGCCAGGCCTATTATAGTAAATGGAGATCAACAAAGATATGGACAAGAATTGATAACCAAAAGTATAATGTCAGCCACACAAGTGGATTTAAGTGAAATTTTGGTTAATAAAAAGGAACCTTTAATACAATTTAATCGCAAGAAAAACAATCCCGAGGGTTATCATCGGAGAGCGGAGGTAATGATGACACAAAAATCCTCATTTCAGTTCAGACAGAATCATAATTGTGGCTCTAATTTATGGGAATGTCAATTGGATGAATGTACGGCCGAAATGGATATCACTTTATACGATCGTTTGAGTAATTTGTTTAGTAAATCACCCTTTGAAAGCCTAGAAGAGCTGGAGATTAAACAATTGGAAGAAAATGAAGAAGATTTGAAGGAATTTCGTTTAAAATGTGATTTATTGAGGGTAGATTTAAAATTTCCCATAGTTGATGGCAGATCGAATGAGGATCCCTTGAAAAAACCCTGGTGGATGAAAAATATACGTCAAGATTATATACAAATGGATTTTAAACACTTTTGTTTGAAGTTTAAGAACATAATGGAAATGGAAGCTGAAGAATTGGAAATGTTTTACTGTGATTTAAGTTTTGTTAGTCAATTGGCCCAGGCTTTTAAGCTCAGACTGAAAGTTTTGACACAACTAAATCAAACACAAGAGAAAACAACTTTAACACCCTTCAGTTCCAAATGTTCATATGGTTATACCTCAAATGTGGAAGGAATGGAAAAATCGGAAACATTTTTACCCGGAGAAACGGAAGAATTGAAACAGTTTTGTATGCAAAGCAAACGATTATCAAAAATCATTATAGAGGCTTATATTCCCCTACTAAAAGTGGTTTTGGAATCAAAAAAAATGTATGAATTGATTTATAATCGTTTAAACTGTGATTTATTAATGTGGCTACCCCGTTCACCTTATTTTCAAACAAAAGTCACTGAACAATTGAAAAGAAATGAGTTATTAAGCTCAAGTACCTTGGAAAGTAGCATTTACTTTTCCATGGCGGAACCTGTCGAACCCAAACCTTTAAAAAGTGAAGCTTTTTGCTTTGAAGCCTTGATAGAAGAAGGCTGTGTTATAATCAATCATCATTTGAACCTAAACTCTAACGAAGTGGGTAAATTTTGTATAAATTTAAAACAAATGCAAATATTTACCGTCTCAGGTTTGAATAATGAGCCTGAATTGACTTACTTTTGTTTACAAATGGAACCTTTAACTGCTTTACATAGCGGTTTAACTCATTTAGACCTTAAACTGGACTGGAGTCTTCAACAGGATCCCAATTTAAAGCCCACTATTTACTCTTTGGTGGAAGATAAAGACAAATCCCCACGTGAAGTTTTAAGTTTGGTGGCTGAAATTAAAAAACTACCCGAAAATAAAATCAAACGTTTGAAATTAAGTTTTGGCTTGAATAAATCTATTCTACAACATCAAGCAGAGTTACCCGAACATCAATGGTTAAATCAACTGTTGGATTTTCTCAAAGTGGAAGATTATCCCATAGAAGAGTATGTTCCCTTTGCTTTAATCAGCGAAATACAAATACATTTATGGCAAGCGGGCATAGATTATAAACCCAAATATTTTCCTTATCAAGCCTATGTGGATTTGGGTTATGCCTCTCTAAGCACCAATATTATATCCTCCTTAAATGGTTGTACTCTCAAAATACTGGCTGAAGATTGTGTTTTAAAACTGGCGGAGTTAAATGGTGTAAATTATGTTACAGTTTTAAATTTGGGTTTATTAAATGTCAGCTTTCGTTTGAATGAGGATAGCCCTCATTTAGCTAAACTGGATTTAAGATCATCCATACATGATTTGCATTTGAAAACTTGTTATGATTCTGCCTCCATTTTGGCTCAACTTATAGCCTATGTGGCTCAAGATAAAGATTTGTTAAAGGAAAAGGAGGATTTACTCACCGAGGATTTGAAGTCTGAACCTAATCCTCCACTTAAAGAACAAACCCAACAACAAGTGAATGCTTTAATAAATGAGGCAGTCTCGGACATTATTTCTTGTTCTTCTGCAAAGCCCCAACAATTACCTTCTCCTTCAGAACAAGAACGTTTGGAAATTTTCTACTTCCCGGATGAACCTCATCAGAAATCTAAACTATCAAAATCCCACTCCAACTCTATAGGAGACATTTGGGATTTTGAAACCAATGTCATGCTGAAATCTTATTTACCTTCAACACCTGCATTACCCCAAGTTCATTCAGATTTGGGTTCACCTTCTTCTACTTCCACCACAAATGATTTAAAAGATTTTGATTTTATTGAAGCGGAGGAAATTTCACCCATGGATAAATTTGGTGTTTCACAAATTTTTATACCCGAAGATCCTTTACAAATTGTGGATAATCATTTTTGTTTACCTCATCAAAAAGTGGATTTATTAAGAGCTCCTTCTTCATTTCCTTTGGCTGAACAAAGTTATACTTTATGTGAAATGACCTTTACCTGGCATTTGTTTGGTGGCAAAGATTTTCCTTCGTTAAACAGTGACACACCCACCACCACTTCGTTTACTGCCGGCATGTCGGATACCTATAAATTTGGAGTTTCACAGTCACCCAAAGTCCCAACCGCTTCTAAAACATCAGCTGGATCCCAAAGAAATCCTCAAATTTTGGTGGAAATTTATTTATCCAAAATACGTTTCTCTTATGAACTGTATCCTCTAAACTCCTTATACGCCTCACGACAGGTTTTATTAATTTCGGAAATTGAAATACGCGATCGTTTGACCACCTCCGACATCAACAAATTTCTGTACCATCCTTCTCTTAAAAACCTTAACCATCGCAGCCCTGATTATATGCTCATTGTCAAGGCTTTGAATGTGCGTCCTAATCCGGCGGAAAGTCCCTCGGAGGAGTGTTCTCTGCGTGTCTCTATATTACCCATCAAACTGAACATTGATCAGGATACTTTACTTTTCCTAGAGGATTTCTTTTCTTCCATCTTTAAAAACTCCAGCAGCAGCTCTACCCCTTTGAAAGTGGAAACCTCCATGCCTGTTTTGTCCGTCTCCGAGGAACTAGCCGACTTTGATGTCCAGCAAATTGTGGAACATAACTTGAATGTCTTAATTGATGAAAGCTCCTCAAACTTGTCTTCTAACATTGAACCTGAAAATCCTCCCGTCTATTTTCGTGAGATCATTTTCAGTCCCGCCTTGCCCATTTGTTTTGATTATCATGGACGACGCATTGAATTATCACGTGGTCCCATCACTGGTCTCATCATGGGCCTGGCCCAGCTTCAGGGTTCAGGCATTTGTCTACGTGAAATTGTTAATCGTCGGGGGATTTTGGGTTGGCCCAAACTCTTTGAGTTTCTGTTCAACGAATGGCTCAAGGACATCAAACGCAATCAATTGCCCAACATTTTAAGCGGCATTGGTCCCACCAATGCCGTACTCCAACTATTCCAAGGCGTTTACGATCTCTTTCGTCTACCCATTGAGCAGTACAACAAGGATGGTCGCCTCATACGCGGTTTTCAACTGGGAGCCCAAAGTTTTACCGCACGCACCGCCTTGGCTGCCTTGGAAATAACCTCACGCATTATACACTTGCTACAATTTACCGCCGAAACCACTTTTGATATGCTGTCGGCAGGTCCTTCGCTCAAAAAACGTCACACTAAGCAGGGCAAAAAACGCCAGGGACGTCCCAAAGATTTGCGTGAAGGTGTGGCCAATGCTTATACCATTGTCAAGGAGGGAATTAACGATTCGGCCAACACTTTGATAGAGGCTGCCATCACGGAGCACGATCAGAAGGGTTACAGTGGTGCGGTGGGTGCGGTGGTTAGGCAAATACCCCAATTGGTGGTTTGCCCCGCCGTTTTGGCCACCCAAGCTACAACAAATATTTTGGGCGGAGCCAAAAGTTCTCTCATACCGGAGGCCAAACTGGAGGCGCGGGACAAGTGGAAACATGAAATACATTAATTTTAATTAATTAGTTTTAAACGGAATTCTATCTTTAGTTTTAAGTTTGGGGTTTATTTTTTCTTCTTTTGTATGTACAAAAATGTTTAGCGAAGTAAAGTTTTGTATCTTGATTAAAAACGAATGTAAATTGAAAAAAGGGGAGAGATTTGTTTTGAAAGGGGGAAAGTGGACGGGGATAGCATGCAGGAGAAGTCAAGTTGGTGAGTTAAATATTTTATATTAAATATATATAAAAATTAAATATTATATATTTATATTTTAGAGTTTAAGAAAACCAAAGCTCTACCCATACGGAACAACAGAGGAAGCATCAAAAGCAATGAAAAATGTTACATTAACGGTTTGGAAATAGAGAGAGTGAAATCCTTTAAATACCTGGGGGTAACGATATCTTCAAATATGTCACTCAGCCACCATTTGCAACAGAAATATCACGTTGCCATCGGAGCCCTCAACAGTACCTGGAAATCCCTACTAAGCAGCTCAATCTTAATGTACGCCTCCCAGGTGTGGGGGTTCAAGGAATATGATGAAGTGGAGAAGCTACTTCGTTTCTTTTCAAAAAAGATGTACAGATTGTCCCAACTTATTTGTTGAAACTGGCCTCTATACTGCAAACAAAACACTAAGCACACACTTTTCGTATATGAGTAAAAATCATTGCCTAGAACTTACAGTCAAAAGGAACCCAGTGTTTTGAAGTCTGGAGCAGGCTTGCGGAGGAACACGGTGTTGGAGTCAGCATCAGCAACTCTGATTCGTGGGAAGAGGCGCATTCACAAATTGTGGAGAAAGTTAGCAACAGCTTTATGCTTAAACATATTCGACAGGCAAGAGTAATTTACAGGCAACTGAACTATTCCTTGGAAGAAAAAAACTACTTCAACAACCAGCACAGCCAAAACCAAATTTCCGCTATATTCAGACAACATAAACGTAAGTTTTCATAGGAGTATGTCCGATTTTAAGTGAAATCAGAAAACTATACTGGCAACAAACACACCTCTCATTGAAACAGTTCCTCATAATCCTAAATGGTGAAAACTGGAATAGCCTATATCAATATATAAGAGATGCATCAATCTACAGACGGCGCATACACACAGACGATTTTTAGTTTAGTTAATGTTAGGCTGCCTTCACACTGTTCGACACATAAGACATGATATTCTAGTAGTCATGCTTTTTGTTATGTTTTAAATTTGAATAGCTTGTCAAATTCACAGAATTTCATGGGGAAATGCAGGCTTACTAGGTTATTATGGGTCTTGTGTCGAACAGTGTGAAGGCCGCCTTTGAAAAGAAAAACTGTTCCGTCTTATTAAATGTTCGGCACACTGCCAAAGCTAGTTTTTCCTCGATTTTATTCGTATATTTGCATAAAATCGCACCACTACAAAATCGCACTATTTTAGAGTTTTTATATGAGATCATCTTATCGGATTGATTAGTCAATCAACAAGTTATATCAGGGGCGAGAGCGTGTGTATCGAGAGCGCGCTCATTTAGCACTTTGCTGTTGCACAAAGAGAGCAGAAAAGCTCGTAAACTCAGCGAAATTCAATTAAAGGCAAATGGATGTTTACAGGAAATTAGATGAGAAATGAATCAAATTTTATTAAATAATCAAATGAATAACGATATTAGTTCAACAAATGTCTTAATACTACAAATCAACAGGTGTAAGATTAACAAACAAATTATTTTCAAAAAATTCATTTTTATACAGCTAAATTCAATTAAAGGCATGTATTTAAATTATATGGCAAAAAAACAATATACATCTTATTGTCGAAGAAAATGATGATTAATAGTGAGTCCAGCTTCCAGATTTTGAAATCTCTTCAAAAATTCGTTTTGGCATTGAGTGTATGAACTTTTGAAACTCTGAAGTAGGAATTTTGGCCCATTCATTGACTACAGCAATTCTGAGCTCTTCCACCGACTCGAATTTGCGATGACCAGCATATACACGTCGTGCCAAGTTACCCCACATGTTCTCTATAGGATTTAGATCTGCGGAACGTGCTGGCCACTTCATAACATCGATCTGCTTCTCTGCACCATTAACGTTAGTCGTATACTATCACGTTATCCTGCTAAAAAGTCGAAGTAGGTTGCTGTCAAAAAGTTTATTAATACTTCATCCAACATGGTTAGATACTTTTCCGAGTTCATACGCCCAATAACTTTACATATAGGGGTCCTTTCATAGTAACTAAAACCAGCCCATATCATTAACGAACCTCATCCTAAGTTCCGCTTAGTAGAAATGAATTCGGACTTCTTCAAATCGTGCCAGTAATAATTAAAACCATCTGGACCGTCAAGGTTGAATTTTTCTCGTCTGAAAATATTATTATTTTCCATTGATTAGTCCATGACATGTGCTTTTCGGCAAACTCAATCTTGCAACTTTATGCGATTCCTTTAAAGCTGGATTAGACTTCATTTTCTTCCAAATTAGCCGATTACTTCCAGATAAAATTTGTTGTACACGACGCTTAGTAACAATTACCCATAAATCAGCTCTTATTTGCGATGCAGTTGCATTTTTTTGTTAGCCAGCCCGAATTATAGCGGATTTTACACGAGAAGAAATCTTTTGATTATTATTATTTGATCGATTTGTATTATATTTCTGCTTTAAATTGATTACATTATCCACTTCAGATGGAGATCTTTTCAATTTAATGGTAATTTGCCTATGAGACATGCCAGTATCCTTGTAAGCAAGGATTTTGGCTGTTTCTTCAGATGATAATGTTTTTCCCTTTCCCATATCAATATTGAGAGAAATTATTAATGGGATATAATTTGTATCTGTTTAAATTATACACGTTTACATAATCAAACTATCAAATTAAGAAAATTTGGCACCTTCTTTTTACTTGAGGACTTGAAACACACTGCCTTTAATAGAATTTCGCTTCAAAACGTTCCCAAACTCTGAATAATGGGCAAGCTTTAGCCTAAACTAATTGTTAATGCTCTCTTTAAGCTAAAAATAGAAATAGAGAGATTAATGTAAAAGGGAGAATAGGATTGGAAGATGCCTTCTGGTTCCAATACATTTTAAGGTGATTAAATGGACCTGAATTAAACTGAATTTCGCTGAGCGTATGTACTAAAGTTTCTGACAAAATATGATTAAAGTCGGACTACTATATCTTATAGGCAGTGTTTGGAACTACCTAGGTAGATACATATTTTGTGTATCTCTTACCTTACCTCCTAGGTCTTAATTTTCATTTACCTTGTCAATATGTAGGGTACTAGATACTTTTCTTTAGTGATTTTTCTTCGCGGCAAAGTATTGATATCAATTGTCATCTCTACACTTTTGGGATTTGAGGATTTTCGGTCAGGCTAATTTGAGGTATTCATTTTCAAGAAATACTCAACAAATAAACAGACTACCGCGGGACAACGTGGCATTTTGAAAATTGTTCAGAAATTTAATCCGCAAAGTCTCGTAAAATTTGAACTTTATTATGGTTAACAATGACTGATAAGTCACTAAATAAAGAAGGGAATAAAGATTTACCGATGATCTTGAATGGAACACTGTTCAACCCGAATGGCAAATGCCAACTTTGAGTAAACAAAACTATGAAGTTTGATAAAAAAAAATCTACTGGAAAACACAAGCATTTGAAGTGAACAAAAAAAAAAAAAAAAAAGTACAAAAAAATATAAAAATGTAAGGTGCTATCACAAAGCGTGCACCAAATTCAAAAAATCTAAAATTTGGTCCTAAAATGGGTGCGTTTGTTCCACTAATTCTTTTATTTTTGTGTCGTACGGTGAAGTCAGAGCAATTAAAAATAAACATACTATTCAAGAGATTTAGGGTCACCGAAACCCAATAAAGGTTTGGGTTACGGTTACTGTTTTGGCCGATCGCTTTTTTTGGTTCCGGTTAGAGCATTTGGGAGATATGGGTTACGGTTAGGGTTACGGTTATTAGCCTAATTCGGTTTCGGTTACGGTTATAAGTCTAAAATAATACTTTGACAAACTTGCCCCATTTGGAATCTCACTTATTCAAATTTCTACTTAGTTCAATTTTCAAATACAGAATTTTCACCATTATTTTCGCGTTTACAAAAAGTTTACATTTAAGTTTTAACTAAAATATAAGAAACTACTTCATTCTGGTAGAAAGGATCGAGTTAAGTTTAACTAATTAGATAAATGTACATTGGTCAACGAAAATACTATTTTTTCGGTATGTACCTTCATGTAACAAATGGGTTTTCTCAGAAATGACATCTTAATCGATATTGCAATTACATCTAAATATCATAATAGCATTTAGAGTTTGACTGTCCAGGCGAGTCAGGCGAGTAACTAAGCACGCACCATGTGCAATTAACAAGCCTCTGCTGAGGTCCAATATATGTATGCCTAGCTTATTAATTCCACCATGAGCACGAATACGACAAAAGTGACAGGGTCTAAGAAAAAACTGGCCTTCGCACTTGTGATATGAAGAATTTAAAAACGCCAGTCTTGAAATTAAACACAAAGTTAATGTTTTTGCTTTAAAAAAAATTAGCAACACACTTCCATTACACAACAAAGTTTTATTTTACAAACATTTCCGCCTCCGGTCCAAGGAGCTGGCTGTGGCTATGTATATTACCTCTAGTTTAATGTGCTAATTCTAATCTTCCGATGCGTTTTGGTTTGTCGTTATAGCAGTATGTCTCCAAAATAAAGAACACTGCTTATACCTCCAGCCCCACACAAAATGCATCCGAAAGTTGTTGCCTGTTGCCTGGTCGCACTACATTGTCGGAGCGGCTCTTGAAATTATCAAACAATTTCCGCGGCTCTTGAAATTATCAAACAATTTCCGCTCCGACAAAATTTCCAGCGTCTCAATACCTAGCTTCTATGCTTTATAACTGTTTAGCACCAATGTATATAAGATACTTTCCACGCACTTTGCAGTTATGCCATTAGCAACAGTACGTCGTATAATAAATAAGCAGCCAACTTTAGTGAATAAACTCATATGTACAGGGTTGCCCATATTCGACGAACCCATCTGGCAACGCCATAACTTTTGACAGAGATGTCAGATCGCTTAATGACATACCGCGTTTGAAGCGTCAGTCCAAGCAGATTTTTACCATGGAACAATACACGCCACGCGAGCGCTCTGAAATAGTTGAAATTTACATTCAACAGAACAAGTCAATTGTGAAAACTCAACGTGCTTTTAAATATTTTAATAAGCAAAATTGCCGTATTTACGAAACTGAAAATCCTCAGGAGATTCAAGAAGTGCCTCTTCATGACGAAAAAGTCACAGTTTGGTGCGGCGTTAGTGCGAAAACGGTCATTGGGCCGTTTTTCTTCCAAAATGAAAATGGCCATGCTGTTACCATCAACCAGGAGCGTTATCGCGACATGATGACCAATTTTGTGATGCCAATTATTCGTCGAAAGCGTATGAGGCAGTTCTGGTTTCAACAAGACGGCGCTCCACCGCACACAAGTCGCATAACAATCGATTTTCTGAAGAAATTGTTTCCGGGCCGTTTGATGTCGAAAAGTGGTGATTTGGACTGGCCACCGCGTTCGCCCGATTTGACGCCGCCTGACTTCTTCTTGTGGGGATATTTGAAGTCAAAGGTTTACGTTAACAAGCCAAGGACCGTAGAAGAGCTCAAGGACAACATTCGTGAAGAAATAGCCGCTATTCCGGCAGAAATGTTGGCGAAATCGATGGAAAATGCTGCAAAAAGGGCACAATACGCCATCAACGCCAGAGGCGGCCATTTGAGAGATATCATATTCAAAATTGATGTAAACAAATCTACTTGGAACAAATTAAATGATTAAGATTGCCAACCGCCAAATTTTTATTTTTTTCTTTGATTTTTAAAAAAAAAAAGGGCACGTCGAATATGGGCAACCCTGTATGTAAAATGTTCACTGTTCTAGTGGAGGAAAAACCGAAGATTAACCCATATATTTGTGTCGGTTACGGTACTGATAACCGGTTTTCTAGATAAATAAAGGTTATAAGAAAAAAATTTTTTCGGTTACGGTTTCGGTTTCAAAGTTCAGAGTGTGTTTAGCGGTTACGGTTATGGTTACGGTTTTAATCTCTGTTAAATTTATTTAGTAAGCAGCGAGGCGCGCGGGGCTACTAGTAAAAATATAAATAAATAAAAAATTGAATAAGAAAATTCCGTTATTTATCGCAGTCCGAGGAATCGATAGCATCAGGATTGCTCTACTGATTTAAGAAGAGCCAGCGCCTCTGCTGGTAAGCAATCCATTTTCTTTTTGTATCAGTTTTCGCTTGCTGGAAACTAGAAGATATGAGAAATACTTCACATATTTTCAAAGTCTTTATTTCTGGCTTCCTGAACCACTAGATCAATTCTCTTGTTGGTTAAAGAGCGATTTTGGGGCCGTGAATTAAAGATTTATCCAATGTTGCAGGCATTTTGAACCACGGATATAAGTAGAAAGTTTTAGTCGGCTCGAGGTCACTTAATGTTTGCACACAACTTTAAACAACTTGGTGCTGGAGATCCCCTTTGTGTTGCCTTATTAAATGTAACAAGCCTGTAGGCTTGCTGATTGCCCTGGGCAGATTGACAGTTCTGCTTTAGTATTTCTATTTGTTGTTAACTCTTTGTAAATAGATTCTAGATTTGATTTGGGTTTATATTTTTGGTTGCACATTTGGTTCACAGTGTTTTTCTCACAGGTTTTTTTTTTCTTTCTAAATTTAAATTAATTGGAGTGCAGCGTGTGCATTAATCAATAGGGATAATCACAAAATTTTCAACATACATTTTTACATAAAAAGTTATAAAACAAATGCCTTGATACACAGTTAACAAGAATGGTAGGCGTCCAGGGCTTTAGAAGCGCCTCAACATGGAGGCAGACGCGGTTGGGGTTAAGCTCTTAAATTCCCTAGGTCGTTTGCCACTGCAAATAGGTTAAACCAGTTAGAGATTAAATGGGTATGGGTATATACTAAGCTCACCCTTAAGTTGGGACCCTGATTCTGACCCTGACGTGCGGCTTCCGCCTCTCGGCG
>JAEIFU010004286.1:0-17025 GCA_018904235.1 Lordiphosa stackelbergi | reverse complement strand
AAAAATTTGTATCAATATCACTCTGATACACGTTGTCTCAAATCGAAACTGAAACTAGTATCATTTTTTTTTGTATCAATGCATACCCAGAAAGTATTAGATTGAAACTTCGAATATTTATTTGATGCGCAGAAGTATTAATTTGAAACTAAACAATTTTTTTATTTCGAAAATTCGAGGAATGTATGAATTGTAAAACGAAGCATGCCGAACGTCGCAGCTGGCGATGCTTGACATGTCACATTTAGTGATTTTACTTTTTTTGTAAATAAATGTGTTCTTAGTTAAAAGTAAAAGCTATGGAGAACCCTTTCCCAGACGACGTGATGAAGATAAATAAATGGATTTCAAATGGCGCATATTTGCAAGGGAAGTATAAGCAGCTGAGTATTCATGTCGTTTTTTGAAAATATATGTAAATAACAAATGTAACTCCTTAAACAGGACACACAACAAGCCAGAATGCTGCTGTGACCTTTTTAGCGCTTTGCACGACAACGTACAATGAGAGAGGTGCGAAACCAAGAAAGCTGCAGAACAGGCGTTTTTCGCGCTTTTACTCAAGGTCTCTGAAGGCGTAAACTGCTACAAGTACGGCAGGGTTCCCCCAGAAGAGAGCGCGAAAATGGCTCTATGTCTCCCTCTAACACACAGGGAGTATGTTCGTGCCCCAGGGTCTATGGCTGGGGAACTCTGATGTACGGGTTCGAGCAAGAGGCATACCAATATGGTGACTTCTGGTTAAGCAACATTCGCATGGACACGAGGAGAGACAAATGTTTCCACTTAGAGTGGTGTCCACACTTGACGAATTCAATTTAATAGTGTAAATAAATTACATTTTGATAGAGTTTAATAAAAATTTTTATAAAATTTTTATAAAATGTTTTGTTTTAATTTTAATGGCAGATTATAATGAACTGAATTTATAGTACAAAGATAAGAAAAAATATTAAAATAATAAAAGCTAGTATCAAAATGAAACAAAAAGTTTGATAGTTGAATTATTAAATTAATAAGACCTAGTGTCAAATTGATACTTAAAAATTAATACAATAAAGTGTCAACCTGATACACGGTAGTATCAATTTGAAATCCTCGAATTATCATGTTAATACTTTCGAAGATGTCAATTTGATACTCGGAGTATTAGAGAGAATTTGATACTCAATAGTTTCAAATTGATGTCTAAATTGTGTCGATGTGATGACAACTTTTTTTTGAGTGTGGGGGAATCTTTTTAAATTTAAATAATAACATGCACATAAATTTTAAAAATTTGGTGGTTCCCTAATCCGACACTGGGTCCCAACGATCCTGTATCTCGCGACGAGCGGGGAAGCAGGGTGTATTAAAGACCTTTTGTATGGCTCTAGGGGATCCCCAAATACAATAACAAAATTAACAAAAATCAGCGAAAACATAGAAGCAATTCTCCGACTGACGACTTAAGAGTCATAGTCGAGTAATATTTAAAACCCTAAGTTATTTAACACTTTGTAATGTTCGTAATATCAGCATTATTGGTTTAAATAAATTTATTATATATAAATTTATTATATATTATATTAAACTTAACACCAACAAAGATCGACTGACAACGATAATGTGCCCAGGCTTCCGCATCTGGCATCTCCAAGCGCACTTTCAATGGCAAGTGAAAACAATTGAAAACTATACGCTTCAATGCATCCAAATTCAATTTCAATTCATAACAATAAGTAAAACTGTTGTATCAGGTTTTAAAGTCAACTGGTGGATCATCCTAATGGCGCTAGGTCATTCTGCCATTTAAGTGCAAGGAACAAGTATATCAAAATTATAAGGATTAGCCTCTTTCCGTCTTTTTAACTTGAAAGTATTTAGGAGGGTATTAATTAAATATGAGGTAATTCATGAAGAGGTTTTTTTAATATTGTTTTTTGTTCAGATATCAGGCGTGACTGGTGTCATTCTATCAGCTTATTTTTGATGGTTTGACAATCTCTCTCTCTGCAACAGCTCAATGAAAATCCGCAGTATTCGCGTAAAACTATGTTCAGAGTCTAGGCACAATTCTGGCTAAAAGAGTTCGACAGCAAACAAAATTGTTGCATTTAGGCTGATGAGCAGCCTGAAGAGACTCTCAAACTTCCGTTACATCCACAAAAATGCACTGTTTAGTGTGTGCTGTGTTGGACTGTACGGCTGTCAATTTGTACTATGACTCTTAACACATTGGATGTACGACTGGATTTCGAGGAGTGCACCTCTAGCTATGCTCTTGCTAGCTCGCCGGATTGTCGGGGTTTTTTACTCTCCATTATGTCATACGCACACATTTTCATAATATTTTATGTGCACAGGTTAACAAATTAATTCTGCAAGGAATCTTCTACCAATCCAAATTTATTTTACAACCAAAGTTTACTTAATAATAACTTGGAAATATGAGTCTTTTGAGAAGGCAGAAAAATTGACAATTTAAATGACTAATCTCGTATACAAAAAATATATACGTAAAAGAAGGCCGTGAGTATGGGTAGAAATTGCTAAATTAATTGGTTAACATAATTCAATTCATTTGTTGTTGTTTTTCTTTTCTTTTCTTTATGATTTTTGGGTGTATGCAAATTCAAATATAATAATATGTGTCATTTAAGGCACTTTCTTACCCGGCTTTTTTAAGCAGTACTCACTTCGTGACCGTTGAGCTTATGACGATGAGGTGAACTGTTGTGGGAGTTAAAATAGAAGTATAAGTATACACATGTTTCGAACAAAATTTCATTTGTATCCATATCCGATATCCGATCTTGATCAATTTAACTAGCTAAGCATGATTTTTAACTAACAATATGGAGCTTATTATCCTATCTTTAATGCTATGGCTAATTCATATGTGACAGTTTGAGAGTTCACTTCCTTCTTCATCAATTCCACGCATGTGCAGCAGCAAGGTCGACTTGTACAATTTGAGAAGCGCTGACCAAATATAAGTGATAAGCAGCAAATAGAGCGAACTTCATTATCACTTGAGGCTGACGTGAAATTTAAGTAATTATGATCTTCTTGGCATTGAACTTGAATTTGAAACAGCTGATGCGCGAACCAGAGAACGAAATGCAAGAGCGAAGCTTTTTCAAAATACGCTACACAGAAGTGGTCCGACATGCAAATTACGTAGACCTTTTCTCGATACTTGTTGGCTAAGTTTATATTAATATTAACTGCATGTCAAAACGGTCTCGCTCAGACATCACTTGGCCATATGCATTTTGGAATATCTTAATTCTGCGACTGATCACAACACGGCTCACTGAATTAAATTGGCATAATTTTCACTGTTAGCACTTGGCTGACAAATTGATCTTGATCCTTGATGCCTTGTAGCACCTCCGCCGAGGCGTGGTCAACACTTCCTTCTCGGATGTATCGCGTCCAAACCACGATTTATACCAGGTTTTCAATCGTTGCAGAACCCAGGTACACTGAAAAAAATTCAATCTAAAGCTAGATTGAAAATCTCTTTTTCGAGAATCTTTCAATTTTGTAATAACAGATTGAAAAACCTTGAAATGAGACAAAAATCTTAAAAACAAGATTTATCATCTCGCAATTTTTCCAACCGTCCTACAGTTTTCTGTAAAGCTTTATAAAAAAACTTTATGATATATATTATATAAATAGATTTATTTAAAAAAAAAAAAAATATATACAAAAACAACTTGGCTCTCCTGGGACTCGAACCACAACCTTCTCGTTCCAATAAAGATTTTGGCATCCTCCTTACCGACTCGGCTGTTGAAGGAAATTTTTTTGCGCAACCAGTTGCAGTATAAGAACTCAGCTGGCATTGTCGTGCTGAGTTCTTATACTACGACTAGTGACGCGTTCGAGTGAGGCTCAACAGCCGAGAGGGCTTGGTGGCGACGCAGTGTGTTAAATCGCCCCGAGGTAGTCTTTCGAGTTACAGGTAGATTAATAATAAACATTTATATAAGTTTTCAGAAGAAAATATTGTTAAATAACTAAATCCAAACGCAACACAAAAAAAACATAAAAATAATAACAGCTTAATATATTTTTTATGTTTTTTCTTTTTCATACTAAAATAAAGATTGATTCATCTTAAAGTCGAGTATAAACGATCTTTATCCAAGATTGATGGATTAAGATTAAAATTGAGAATATAATCTTGGATTAAGATTATCTGGTTTTAGTCAATTCTGACACCGTTTTCTTTGATTCAATATTATAATCTTGATTTTAGAATGATTTTCTCAGTGTACCAGTTTGGACCCTTGATGGAAGAAGGCGCAGTGCACCGTATTGGAGTTTCCACGTGCTATTAAATAATAAGGTTTTCGTTTTCTTTTATCAACTTTTACATTTACTATAATATATACCTTAGGGGAAACGAGTACCGGAAAATTAAGTAGTTTTGGGTTATATATCGCACGTTACCATCTCTTCCCTTATTCACCGTGTACAGAATATGTTATCACATGTTAATAAATAAAATATACAAAAATTTTTGGTTTTTATGAGCGTACCGCACACCCTAAGCCTGTTAGCGGAACCCCATAATAAATATTTATTCTTAACCACTAATAAAAAAAAAAAAAATAAATAATTAAAACCCCATTAACTTATATTTCTCAATTTTTTATTTTTTGAGTTCGCTCGTTCAGTTTGGAAGTGGCGCATCTTCAAGCAGGTTGCTCTGCGCTTGAATATGCGCTTTATATGTATGCGCCCCGCACACATTTTTTTCGGGGAAAGGGAGAGGGGGTTTTTCCAGGGGGGGGTCCTTCACTCTGGCGATATCGCATATCTATCGCATTCTCTCATCTCCCTTCGGGAAGAAATGTGTCACTCTGCGACACTTCTTAGAGGAGAGAAAGCGTTTCTTCTGGGAGATACGAAAGTCTCTTCTCAGGGATAAGAAAGCGTTTCACACAAAAAAAAAAAATAAAAATTTGTGCGCGCTGCTAGCAGCTTACAACCTGCTGACTGCTGCTGCTGCTTGCCTGTTCCTCTAAACATCGAATTACTTACTTACCCTGAGGGGATTGGAACTTTGTACCCTTGGACTGAAGACACAATGGAACTGAAGTATTAGACGACTGTGCTACGCCGCGTCTCAGTCTAGGCAACTAAAGGGTTACTTGTAATGAATCTATTTGAAAGCATTCACCCATAAGTGCCTGCTAGCAATTCTCAAGTTCTTATTTATCACTTTGACCATTTAAATAGGGCCATAGAAATTGATGCCATTATCGCCAATTTAACCCTTTTTATGTTAAAAATGCGACACCTTATGGGTTTTGTTTTTGTAAATCGCCAAACTATCATCAGACTCTCATCTCAAACTATCGCCAAACTCACTTTTTGACGAGGGAGATAAAGGCCACCAAAAAATATTTGGGGCGGGTGTTTGCCTTCACTTACACACAGGGGTGTATGTGCGATCATTTCATTTCGGCCCAGCAGAATTTTTGGTCTTTTGGTACTTTTCATCCAGGGAACCCTTAAAAATGGGGCATATTCACTATTGGGTTAATGGTAAAAATAAGAATGTTATATGTTATAATATATTTCTTAATGTTTCAGCACGTACATTTATATTTTTTTACAAATCAAATCAGTGAGCAGTGAAATGTTTTGCATATATGTATGTATTCGAATGAATAAAAATTCATCTACTGAGATAGGAACAGGGCATATTGCAGTCGGTGTCACTTAAACACCGACTGCTCTTATGTGGTTGAGAAATCAAGTCAGCTGTTATTGTTGTTATGCAAGCGGATGGTGCCTGCATACCCTACCGACGAATGCTTTTTAGGGGAGCGGGTGCGGGCAAAAACAAAAACAGCTGATTGGCTTTGTTTTGTTTACATTTTTAGGACACTTGTTCTGAAAGTTATGTTTAATGATCTTGGGTTGATTTTTTCTTTTTTGATTCGCAGTGTAATTTTAATTGTTATTTGCCTTTGCTATTTCTATAATATGTTGTTTTCGGCAATGCAAGCAATAGGCCGACTGATAACATGCGCCAATTCTATTGTTTTTGTGTTGAAATGTGTTCTGATCTATTAAAAATAAATATAGAAGAACAATGCTCCACAGAACATTTTATTATAAATAAAAATTATGACTGCGCTGATAAAAGTTTGAAACTGAAAGCTCAATCAGATTACTATTTCTCTTTAATTCAAATGCACTACAATATTTTTAAAATATTTGACAAAAGTCCTTACATGAAAAGAATAAAGAAAAAAATTAAACAGTCCTGTATACTCGCCACTGAAAAGTCTAGCATTTATTCAAATTGGTTTTTGGTTACCCATTCCTGTTATGAACACAGGATGAAAATGCTAGATGGATTTATTTTAATTTTACTGAGGAAAAACAGTAAATGGCTGACAGAAAAAATGTATACGAAAGGAAAAGCTGTATCAACAGCGAGTGCAAGAAAACTAAAAATACTCAAACAGTAATAAGTTTCTTATAAATGTCTCATTTTTTTTGTATGTATAGGTGGTATTATTGGGTAGGTGGGGAACAAGGAGATTTTCAAAGCATTTTGGAATCTCAAGTCTACTCGTAAGTCTTCATTAAAGACTCCATTGCAATTGCAATGGCCTCCTCGTGGTGTTCCCTGGATACCGATTAAAATACATATATTACTTACATACACCTGTGCTTACAAAAATATTAACAAATATTGGAACAATTAAAATTATTAAATTATTTTCATTAAAATATTATTTAAATAAAAAACGAGAAAGGCAAAGCTAACTTCGTCCGTACCGAAGTTTTGATACACTTGAAATAGCTTGTCTCAACGGTTAGCGACTTCGATCAAACTTCGCAGATCAGCTTAAAAACATTTCATATTATCCATGACCGTGTTTGAGAGCAGTAATATTGAGAACAAAACAGTTTTTCCTACTAAAACCCATTTTCCGAACGATTTGTATGGCAGCTACAAGAAGTAGTTATTCGATCCGGTCGGTTCCGACATATTAGCAGCGTGCAGTAAAAAGAAGACTCTGTGCAAAGTTTCAGCTCGATAGCTCCATAACTGAGGGACTAGTTCGCGTAGAAACAGACAGACGGACAGACGGACGGACGGACAGACGGACAGACGGACGGACAAAGCTTAATCGACTCAGCTCGTCATGCTGATCAAGAATATATATACTTTATGTGGTCGGAGATGATTCCTTCTATGCGTTGCAAACTTCTGGGCAAAATTATAATACACTTTTCAAGTGTATAATGAAGATTTGTATATTGTTCCACAGAGGTGAATATATGTATATGTGTGTATATTTATCGGTAACTAATTCGAGCGGCAACTTTTAAATAAAGAAAATATTAAAAGAAACAAACAAACTTACAAATATTTACAACTAGATCATTAAATAACAACAATAAACCAAATTCATAACAAGGGTCCGGGAAAAAATATCAATAAACAAGGGAGAAAGTCGGTCAAGCCCGACTATAATATACTCTGTACTCTCTCTCTCTCTCTCTCTCTCTCTCTCCCTCTTCCTCTCTCTCTCTCTCCCTCTTCCTCTCTCTCTCTCTCTCTCTCTCTCTCTCTCCCCTCTCCCTTTTCTCTCTCTCTCTCTCTCTCTCTCTCTCTCTCTCTAAGATTGTGCGGCGTTGGTTGTGAAAGGGTGGGTGGTGGGTGGCGGGGGTGGCCGGGAGTGATTCAGATTCACTTATTTGCTCATAACTTGAGAACCGCTCGTCCGATCTTTATCATTTCTTTGGCAAATCGATACATATTCCTAATGACTAACTATCTCTAGAAGGTACAAATCATCTATCTACAAAACTGTGGGAGATATGACGTTTTTCAAAATTGTGGGGGCGGGAGGGCGTGGCAAAAATTTGAAAATAAACTTGATCTGCCTGCAAGTATAAGAAGCATTTGTCCCATACATGTCAAACCTCTATCTCTTACCATCTCTGAGATCTGTTTGTTCATACGGACGGACAGACAGGACAGACAGACGGACAGACGGACATGGCTATATCGACTCGGCTGTTGATGCTGATCAAGAATATATATACTTTATAGGGTCGGAAATGATTCCTTCTCCCTGTTACATACTTTTGCACAAACTTAATATACTCTATGTACCTTCGGTACAGAGTATAAAAAAAAAACAAAACAAAGACAATCAGATGTTTTTGTTTCTGCCCGAACCCCCCTCCCCCTAAAAGCATCCGTCGGTAGGGTATGCAGGCACCATCCGCTCGCATAACAACAACAGCTGACTTGATTTCTCAACCACATTAGAGCAGTCGGTGTTTAAAGTGACACCGACTGCAATATGCCCTGTTCCTATCTCAGTAGATGAATTTTTATTCATTCGAATACATACATATATGCAAAACATTTCACTGCTGCCACTGATTTGAATTTGTAAACAAATATGAAATGTATGCTGAAACATTAAGAAATATAATCAGGGGGTGTTCTAGAAATCTCTAGAGATTTTCGTATAAACTATTGCACTTCGAACTAACTTTGACGACTTCATTCGCAAAGTGCCAAGAATCAGACCGCCTACTAGATTATGTGGAAGGAAAACCGTACGCATCAAATCTACTTGGCTTTGAGCAGGCGGTTTCAAATCGCTCAACTTTTGTCATCTAATCTAGTAGCCGGGCATATTTGAGCCCCTAAACATATAAATTCAAACAACTTTAATATGAAATGCTAACGTTTACACGAAAACCTCTAGAGATTTCTGGAACACACCCGATTATAACATATAACATTCTTATTTTTACCATTAACCCAATAGTGAATATGGCCCTTTTGGTAAGGTTCCTGAGTATAAAGTACCAAAAAAGCAAAAATATTCTTGCTGGGTCGAAATGAAATGATCGCACAATGCACCCGTGTACGTGAATGCATGAACACGCATAAAAAAAAAAACATATTAAACAAGAGAAGAGCAAGCTGGTTGAAGCTGCGCTCTCCCGCCACTAAAAGAGAACACTCTCAAAAAGAGTGCGCGTTAAAAGAATGAGAGCGCAGGAGAAAAAGAGCGCGGGGAGAGGATAGGCCGCTAAAAAAAGGGCCGGGGGCCGTTCGCTAAGAAATTTTTGTGTCCATTTTCGTTGTATGGAAATGAGTAGTCTATATGTTGTATGGTTAGTGATATAACCCACGATGGCCGAGAGCTTTTCTCTTAGAGGGAGAAACAATGTTTCACCTTAGTGTGGTCTCTTTCTGTTCCGCAGCATAGACATAGACACCATGTGAGAGGCGCCAGAACATAACTGGATAATCGTATGATCTTAGCCCACTGCCACGTTGCATTGAGTGAAAGCTCGTTCATGGAAAAACTTTCAACTTAGCTTTACTTTAAGTTCTTTCGTTTGAATACCGTAGAGCGCTTTAGTTTCGAGAGCGATGCGTTTTACGATAAGACTTAGGTGTGTCGTTAAATTTAAATTACTTATTTTGAAACTGGCCACTACATAACCGTCAATGGCGAGCGCTACCGCTCCATGATAAATGACTTTTTGTTACCTTAAATAGAGACCCTTGATGTAGGCGACATTTGGTGTCAGCAACAATGAACAATGGCTTCTTTTCTGTGATCAGCTTATTTTGCAATCCGGCTTGGGCGGTGGGGTTACGTGAAGTCAAAATCCTTCGTCGATAAGCCAGCTACTATTCAAGACTTGGAAGCCAACAAATTATTTTATATTCAAAATATGTTGGAAAAAGTTCCATCTCAATTAAAAAAAGTTCCTAAACTACATTTGGTCAAAAAAAATTCAGGAAAATATTATTTTTTTATAATTTTATATGTACATAAATAAACATAACAAAATAAGTTTGTATAATCAATACAAAACAAATATAACCCTAATTTTTTGTTTAAAGCTAAACCTAACAAAGTTCCTTCAAACACAGATACTAATTCTTTTCTTATTAGAGATCAAAAGGCTCTTCTTTGACTAATATAGAAGTACAAATTTCAATCAATAATATCTTTCTTGAAAATCAATATGTGAAAACTAACTCCAAATAAAACTCCTGCACTGTTATGTACGGTATTAAGGACATTTATAGTTTTAAAAACGTAGCATACAAATATAAGTATATTTTATTTATTTCTTTTAGCCGTTAAATTGGCTTGTTTTAATGTTGTTAACCTCTAAGCATTCAACCAAAAAGAATAACTGTTGTGCATTCCATTGATTAGATTGCAAGAAATTTTTTCCATTGATAGCCATCTTGTCTTTGCTATTCTGGGATTTCTTTTATTTCGAGGACTTCTCTGGAGCTTTACGCAAATTATGAGTAGATGTTTCGGCAAAGATTTTCGATGTCAGTTTTGACAGTTTCAGCTCTGTCTCAATTATAATTCAATGCAAGCAACACAATTAAACCGAGATAGCTCACAACATTTGTTGGAATAGCAAGGGTATGTCTGGACAGACTGTTTCGGAATTGTCCCCTATTCACTCATCAGCAGACTTTGTTCCTTATCACACTTCAAACACTTGCAAATTTTGCTAAGACTTGAGAATTTCACTTGTGTGATTTGAAATAAAATTTTATTGTTTCTTTGTTGTTTCTATATTCAAAATTTTAAGTTTCGCTTGATTTTGTTTAATTATTCTATTATTTGTTAGCTTCCTGTTTGGTCGCGCAGTCGAAGGTTTTAAATGATTAAAAACAAAATTTTCACAACTAACTCAAAATGGTCGACCATATTCCAGCCATTCTTCTGAATTTGCTGGTTCCTAAAACCATAACAAAGTAAATATGACTTCACTTTGAGAACCGCTTATCCGATCTCTATAATTTCTTTGGCAAATCGATACATAATGTTAATTATGTACTAACGGTACAGAGTATAAAAACTTCTTAATGGATCACCTTATACTTTAAATATTATTCCATTGCAAGGTTGCCATAAAACACAAAAATAGCAAACAAGTAGCTTAGCCGAAAAATATAAATTGCCAAATTTTTTTCTGTTCTTCAACCGTTCGAGCGAATATTTTTCAGTTAACTATAAGCACACCAGAAGTGACAAAGACAGGATTTGACGTATTAGAGCGCAGTATATCTTTTTGAGTTCTATCATTTAAATATGACGCAAGCACAAGCAGAATAAAGGAAGGAAATCCTAAATGATCAAGATTATAGAGGAGAAGATCGTCGTTCATAGAATCAAATGCTTTACTGAGTTCGGTGTAGATGACATCAGTTTGATTTTTTATAAGAAATTCATTGTTAACCAAGCAAATTGGTCGCTGGATGCTGGAAAGGTGATGCAACAGTGCTGAAAGTATGAGGCTCTAATTTGTTTAAATAATTTTGGAATAGGGGGTAACCAATTTTTCCACCCTTTATATGAAGAGGAATAATATAAGATTCTTTTCAAAGAATCGAAAAGACAGTTGATTTAAGCGATTGCATAAAGAAATACAACACTCTTTGAGCACACAACTAGGAAGTAAATGATTTTAGTGGCACTTTCAGAAATTGAGGTAGCACATATCGAGTTAGAAGAAGAAATGTTATAAGGATGAGAAGTATTGGTAAAGTGGGTCTTTTGGTCACCCAGAAAAAAAGAGATTAAGAGGCAGTCTGAACTGATGGACAAGACGAAGTACCTAGTATCTTCGAAACACAAGTCTAAGCGTCTTCGACAAACTGTTATAATGGGAGAGTACAACTTTTAAAATGTAGAGGATTTTGTCTACCTCGGAACGATGATAACTAGCGACAACAACATCAGTCTGGAAATCCGAAGAAGAAGAATCACGGCCGCAAGTCAAGAGCCCAGACCTCGCTCGTAGAACGAAAATAGCGCTATACAAGTCGGTTATCATCCCAGTCCTGCAAAGAACTGGGACAAGGCAAGGTGGGACGACCACCTCTACGATGGGACGACCAGGTGCGGAAAGACATTTCCAAGCTTGGTGTGAAAAACTGGTGCCAGCTCGCACGGAGCAGAAGCGACTGGCGGGCATTAGATGCAGCGGCCAAGACCGTCAAACGGTTTTGATGGCCAATAAAGAAGAAGAAGAAAAAAAGAAGAATGAATAGAAGAAAATTTAGAAAATCTAGGCCTATACCAAGGAGACGCAAGAGGGGGAACGCTGTTAGGAAAAAAATATAAAAAGAGAATTAATAAAATCATTAAAATAGGCAAAATCAAAGTCTAAATCATCCGCATTGTACAAAGGACTCTTTTGTGTATTATAGGCGTTGTAGTGGTAGGCTCAGAAATGATCAAAAACCGTTTTATTCTTGGACTAAAGGGTATGCAAATTTACCTGTTTTGTAACTTACTCCAATGGAAAAAAATCAGATTTAGGTAGAGAAGGAGCGCCAAACGACAGACTACATTCTCACCTAATAGTTTCTGTATAGATGTGAAGCACTCGAATTTTCGAAAACCACAACAAAAAATCATTTGCAGCCAACAACAAAACTTTCGCTCGGAGAGAAGGAGTAGAAAGAACAGTTTTGAAATTATTATTGCACTTCAAATAGCCATAAGCGTAATATAAATTACTTATTGCAAAATTGCCACTTGACTTAATAAGTTTGTTATTATTTAGCACCACCTTTCTTAGAATCCAGTTCAATTCTTTAAAACTCTCTCCCACTCGCGACTGTTTTTGCTCTATTACCCCTCCAATACCATCACTTAAAATGGCATAAATTCCACAAATAACCCATGTCCATTGCCCATAATCTTCGCCCCCTCTTTGGTTTTATCCATCAAACAGTTGGGCCACCACAAAAATCGTAGCCGCCACCGTCGCCACAGAAATTCGAGTGCCTGACACAAATGTCAACATTTATTTTTTTTTTGAACCAGAACTGACCACAAGTCATTTGTGCGGCTCATTGGTCAGGGTCTTTTTGGGAGTTTCTCAAAAAAAAGCAGAAAAAACTTCGTGGAAATTGCCTGTCATGCGTTTTACAAAAAAGTTTTCCCCCATAGCCCACAAAAATTAAGACATTTAACGCTTTTTTCATTACCTACCCTCTTTAGTGTTTATACACAGCAAAAAAAAGTGCATAGTATAATTTAATACAAACATATTAATTTTTAAAATGTAAATTTTCATATTAGATTTAAATAAAAATGATTTAATTTTAAATAAAAACATATTAGCCCCATCTAGTCAATATGAAATATATTAAAATCCAAGAGTAATCCAGTTGATTTAAAGTTTGTCATATGGGCATTTCCACAGAAAGGTCCACCGAGATTGAAAAAAATTGTTTTTTTAAAATGATTTTTCTTAACAAACCATTGAAAACAAAAATCGAAATAAATCTTAAAATGTAAGTACAGCTTTTCTGATTCTTTACTATGAGAAAATTGACCTGAATACCGAAGATATGTCCATTTCACAGCTAGCTTTTTTTAAGATGTCGCGTGATAAATGTCGCGTTCTTCATAATATTAAAACTTATAAAAACAAAACTAAGGTAAATAATTGAATATGATTGCACTCAATATAAAGCTGCATTATTCCCCTTTATATAAAAGTTAACTGCTTCAAAATAATTAGTTAACTTTCGCAGATTTATGAATTTTTTTAGATGCAGTCGAAAACGACTTCCATTTTTGTCGCGTGATAAATCTCATGGTTTTTTTTAAGTATATTTTAATCGTCAAATCGACTGAACCTACCTTTTGCACTAAATATACTGCTGCCAAAATTCTACCAAAATATAAAAACAAAATCAAAAATTCTTGTTGTCTTCTATATTTTTCCGCACTCTAAAGGCGTACGAATGTCGCGTTCGCGACTGTGGAAATGCCCATATTTAATTTTATGTTGAGTAATATTTATTTATATTATAGACACACTTGAAAAAAACGTAGTAAAGTTAAACATGTTTCGTATTAGATTTGAATATTTTTTTCAACTCAAAATCAAAGTTTTTCGTAATAGATTTAAATGTACTATGCAAATATATGAATGAAATATTTATCGCATTTAGTTTTAGTTTTTACCATACTTGAAGTATAAGATAATCATATTAAAATTAAAAATTAAACACATTTCTTGAAAAAAGCAATGGGTAATATGAAATATATTAACTTTATTACAGAAAGTATTTAATTTGAATTTGAAGTAAATATAACGTACCAGTTCAGCAACCTTACAACAAATTGCTTGACTGTTTATTTAAAAATAGTTAAAATAAAAATAGTTTAAATCATACTGTTAATAACTTTGATTTAAGTTTCAACCGACAAACGCATACATATTGTGAGTTTTGCACGTGAGTGTGAGGCAGAATAAACCGAAGTGACAGCACAGCGGCAGCTGTACTTCTGTGCCAATTGTCATGGCGCCTCTGCAAGTATAATGTTTCAGCAATGCACATTTGACTTAATTTGAGTCACTTAAGTTAATTTATGTATATATGAATGTACATTGTACATATATGCATAATTTATTTGCATTTGGCGCGTGCTTCATTCTTCTTTAACAGTGCGCAGTGGTTCTCACTGCTATGGAAAAGTGTAACATATATAAAACACCATTACAGAATTTCAGCATGACGAAAATTAAATTAATTAGTGAATTATTTAAATACGTTTTTAAATAGGGTTGCCGAATATTGGAATAATATCTATATCGATATTTCTTCGATATTGATAGAGAATAACTTCGATAATTTTGTTGTAAAAATAGTATATAATTAGATATTTAATATAATAGATAAATACCTAATTTTTTTTTTAAATAAGATGTGATTACTTTTAAAGTTTGGTATCATTCAATATCAAGCATTCGAAAAGCTAAAGAAACATATTACAACAAAATATTTGATATCGGACATTTCAACTCAGAAAAACAAATTCAAATGATAAATTGTCTTTATAAACATAAATAAAATAAACGAGAAAGGCAAAGCTAACTTCGTCTGTACCGAAGTTTTGATACACTTGAAATAGCTTGGCTCAACGGTTAGCGACTTCGACCAAACTTCGCAGATCAGCTTAAAAACATTACATATTACCAATGACCGTGTTTGAGAGCAGTAATATTGAGAACAAAACAGTTTTTCTTACTAAAACCTATTTTTTGAACGAACATTTGTATGGCAGCTACAAGAAGTAGTCATCCGATCCGGTTGGTTCCGACATATTAGCGGCGTGCAGTAAAAAGAAAACTCTGTGAAAAGTTTCAGCTCGATAGCTCCAAAACTGAGGGACTAGTTCGCGTAGAAACAGACAGACCGACAGACGGACGGACAGACAGACGGACAGACGGACGGACAAAGCTTAATCGACTCAGCTTGTCGTGCTGATCAAGAATATATTTTTTTTCTTACTATATATTTACTTATTTCATTCTTCATCAACCATGTGAAAAAATTTAAAAACGAATAAACGAACCCAAACTCAAAATCACAAAAATAACAATTTCAAACCGAAAAAAGAAACAAAAAAAAGACGTTTCCAAAGGCACCAGGAACCAACGAAAGCAAGGCCCTATAAACCAGAACGAACAGAAAAAGGCAAATGGTGAAAAGTAAATTTTACATGAAGGTGGAAAACGTTTTAAAAATCAGTATAAGACGGATTAAAAAAGAAAAAGACAAACCGAAATGTAACACAAAAATGAGAAAAAAAGAAAAAAAATTCCAAATACCGTGAACAAAAATAAAAGTGAAAAATGAAAGTCAGGTAACGAAAAATATAAAGAACAAAATATAATATGTGGTCGGAGATGATTCCTTCTATGCGTTGCAAACTTCTGGGCAAAATTATAATACACTTTTCAAGTGTATAAAAACATAAAACAGGTCACTAAAACACTCACTTTGTGATAAATATTAAAATTTTAATATTTTAATAGTATTTTCGGAAGCCCTATTTCAAAACTCTAACCTTAAAAAAGGAGACGACGACAGCCGTGCTCGACTTCTATATACTCAGGGGGAAATAAAATATATATAAAAACAAGAATCGTTTAAATTAATTTTATGAATATCGGTCAGATTATAAATAAATTACAATCGTTTAAAAATTATCGTAAAATTAAAACTTAATATAAGTCAAATTGGTGTAGATATTTTACCTTTTGATTGCGAGGGCTGAGGTCAAAATTTAAAACAAACTTGATCTTCGGGTTGATTAACAAAAACAGTATATACATTTAGTAGATCTAGCTCTTATCTTGTATTTTTTTCATGATAGTTACCAATAAATTATATCTTAAAAAAACGATTAATATTAATTATTTAAACAAAAATCTAATCTAAAATTGGCTACGACCAAAACTAACTCTTTGCTCATATCAAATTATTTGTGTTCTGCCCCACTGTACAAAATTTGGTCATCTTCTGTAATCTGCATTCTTTTTCGTTTCGCGCACGCACACAGTTGCAGCGCTGTTGCGGTAGTTGTCAATTCCTTCTCATCTATATCGCTTCAATTGCCGACTAACAGCTTAGCATTTAGTTGTCAATGAGTTGTTAATCGGGAGAGAAGTTAAGTGCGTTAAGTGAAGAAAAATTATAACTAACTAATTAAAAAAAGGATTTAACTTAAGTGAAGTGCAGCAGGTTGCTGAAAAATTTTAAATTTGTTTAAATTTAATGTGCGTTCAGTTGCTGATTGAAAGCAGGTAAGTTTTGTTTGACGCCAATTGGGAATGCGCGTAGGCATGAACATAAGAAATAGATTTACTTAAATTCATATGCACGTATGTTTGTACATTTTCAATTTGTTTTTGTCTCAAAAAGTCCGTAAAGCGCGGTTTTTATTTTCATACATAGGTAAATGTGTTTTAGCAGTTTTAAAATTTTGCTCCTCATACACATAGATATGTGTGTATACATGTAAATGAACATTCATACTGTACATATGGCTTTTCATTAATAAGCATACATTTTAAAATTATTTTTTACAACCAAGTGTAATGCAATCTTTTTTAACTGTTAAAAAATTTTTTACGTAAAAGTCCGAATTTCTTGAAAATTTCTACGTATGTACACTAGAG
>JAEIFU010004285.1:0-17025 GCA_018904235.1 Lordiphosa stackelbergi | reverse complement strand
TTGAGTCCGGGAAGTTGAGTGACGAAGAAGTACGATTTCTAAGAGCACTGTTCTTATTTAATCACTTAAACTTAGTTACAATATAGGATTCACAAAATAATAGTTAAAGGCGCTAACGAGGCGCGGATAGGAGTGTTGTAATTAATAAGATAAGCAGAAAGGCAAGCAAGCTGAAGGCAAGCACGGCAGGCTGAAAGCAGGGCAGGCTTTAAAAAAGAACGTGTTCTCCTCTCAAATGATTTTTCCCGACTGACTCTGTGGAGTTGCCACAGTCAGCCACTTAAAATATAAACATCAAGGGTGGCAGCGCTGAAGATCATCGACTGCAGCCACATGTCGGTTGGATTTGAATTTGAAAAATGTCCGTTGGAGTTAGCCCTGCATTTCGGTGGCAACATTCCCTCCCCCGTCAACGACCGACGGAAGTTGGCCTCCTTTGCCAACGTCTAAAACAGCAATTTTAGTGGCAGGGCGAACCAAAAGACCGTGTGCCGTCTTAACTGTTGCTCGGCGCACTTGACCATCTTTAGCCTTTACGATGTCCGTAATGATTCCCTTTGGCCAAAGGTTCCTTGGAAGAGTGTCGTCCACTACAATAACCACGTCGTTAATTGCAATAGGGGGCCGCTTATAAAACCATTTGCCGCGTCTGGTAATCGTCGGTAGGTATTCCTTTACCCACCGTCTCCAAAATTGGTCAGCAAACGCCTGGGCCTGGTGCCACCTCTGTCTTAGGTCTGCGGATCCTGCCGGCACGGGCTTATAACCAGTCGACGATCCCAGAAGAAGGTGGTTTGGAGTAAGTGCCTCATCATCTGCAGAATCTAAAGAGACAAAGGTTAGAGGTCTAGAATTAATTATAAATTGCGCTTCATTAAAAGCATTCCTCAGCGTCTCGTCAGTGTAGCTTCCACTTGGGCAAATGGACTTCAGCACAGTTTTGACTGAGCGAACTAAGCGCTCCCAAGCACCTCCCATGTGCGGTGCTCCGGGTGGGTTGAACTTCCATTTTATCGCCGAATACTTTATATTTATCTGATCAAAGTCGACCTTTTGCAGCTCCTCTTGAACAGTTTTCTCAGTTGCTTTAAAATTGGTGCCGTTATCAGAGTAAATTTCTCTTGGTTGTCCGCGGATCGACATAAAATTATGGAGGCACATTATGCAGGAGCTCGTATCCAGTTTATGGGCGATTTCTAAATGTACTGCTCTCAATGTAAGGCACGTAAAGAGAACACCCCAGCGTTTTTCCTTATGCCTGCCTACGTTGACGAGAATGGGGCCGAAATAATCCACGCCCGTAAAGGTGAAGGGCCTCTCAAAGCTAGCCTTTCTAGCTGAGGGTAGCGGTGCCATCTGAGGAAATTGTGGGGTTGCCTGGTCAATCTTGCATTTTTGGCATCTTTTACGAACAGCTTTATAGAGTATACGCAATCGTGGAATATAATAGATGCCTCTAATGATGTTTATAGTTGACTCGTGAAACATGTGGTGATTCCTCTCATGGAACTCCTTTACCAGTAGATATGTTATGTAACTTTCCTTAGGGAGCACAATCGCGTCATCTTGGCAGTTGATTCGGTCCTCTCTGCCTTGAACGCGTATGATCTCGTCCTGGTCAAGGTATACATTCATGCTTGTCAATGCGCTGGTCTTTTTCAAAGCTCCATTGGTTTGAAGTGAGTCGATCTCCGTTGAATAAGACTTCAGCTGCGCATTTTTGTACAGCAATGTTTTCGCCGAATTTATCAATTCAGTATCCAAATTTCTGGCCGGTTTGACTCCGGTCACCTTAGAGCGCAAAATCCTTATGTACAGTAGGAAAGTTGCCATCGCTCGATAGAGACGCTTCCAGTCTGAGAAGTATTCAATATTTAGTGAAATAATTTCAACTTTTCTCACCAGAAGTACGTGTTTCTTTATCTCTGTGACATCGACGTCATAGCATTTTGGATCTGATCTGGGCCAGCTGCTTTCGTTGTGCTTCAGAAAGCCTGGTCCGTGCAGCCATCGTTCTACATCTGGATTTGCTTTGACTTTCGTAGCCGAATCCGCTGCGTTCAAATTTGTTGGGACCCATCTCCACTGTGAAACACTTGTGTTCTCTAAAACTTCGCCAACCCGGTGCATAACAAACGACTGGAAATTTCTCGGATCCATAGATAACCAGTGCAGGACAGTTTTCGAGTCGGACCAATATGTATGACTATTGATTTTAAGTCCTCGCGTGTTACTCACATTCTTGGCCAAGCGCGTCCCAAGAACTGCCGCCAGAAGCTCCATTCGAGGAATGGACAGTGGTTTTAAAGGAGCCACCTTGCTCTTGGCCACAACCATTACGACTTCTATTTCCTCGTTTCGTTGCAGGCGGAGGTAGCACACCGCTGCGTATGCTTGCTCGCTAGCGTCCACAAATGTGTGGAGGTCGATGCGATCGGCATCTTTGAGCATTTTCGAATATTGACGGGGAACTGCAACAGACGCAGCTTGCTGGAGTATTATTCTCCACTGGTGCCAGAATGTTAATAGATGTTCTGGCAAACACTCATCCCATCCAATTCCAGCTCTCCATACGTGCTGCAAGAGCATTTTCAGCCCTATTGTGTGGCACGCTAAAAATCCAAGCGGGTCGAATATGGACATCAGGACCTGAAGTGTTTCTCGTTTAGTAGGGACCAAATCAGTTTCGATGACATTTCGTTTCAATCTTGCAAACCGAAAAATATAACGAAAAACATCTGATGAAGGTTCCCAATATATGCCCAGCACCTTTTCAGGGTCGCATAATTCTTTGGGTAGCCGTATGATGGCTTCTGTAGGATGTCTTCCTAGCTTTTGTAGCACTTCAGTTGAGTTGGAAACCCAATTTCGGATTGTAAATCCGCCGGACGCATGGATCTCTCTTACTTTGGATGATATCTCGAATGCTTCTGTTTCGTCATCGAAACTGTCAATCATATCATCGACGTAATGCGCCTTACAAATGGCCTCGTGGGCCCTTGGATTTTCATTTTGGTATTGCTCAGCATTTTTATCACGAACGTAGTGGGCAATGCATGGAGCACAGCAGATCCCAAACGTCATTGCCCGCATAACAAAAATCTTCAGTGTGTTGCTGTTCCTGTCGAACCACACGAATCTTTGAACATGCATGTCGGACTTCTGGATCTGTATTTGGTGGAACATTTCCGAAATATCTCCGCAGACACCAATTTTTCCCATTCGGAACGCCATCAGTACATCTGTTAAAGGGTTGAGATAATCGGGTCCATTTAGCATGAAGTCATTTAGAGATTTGCCTCTCGACTTTGCAGCTGCATCCCACACCAGCCTAATTTTTTGTGGCTTATTTGGATTCAGCGCGATGAATATAGGGAGATACCAAACTCTTTCGCCAGATTCACATGCTTCATCTGGAGATATTTCCATGGCATAGCCTTTGTCAACCAAATTATCAATTTGGGCTTGTATTTTGCCGTACAAATCCGGCTCTTTTTTCATCTTGATTTTTAGGCACTCCATTCGTTTTACAGCATTTGAAAAACTTTCGGGCAGGACAGCATGCTCGTCGCGCCATAGCAATCCAACTTGATAACGACCATCAACCTTTATACAAGTATCTTCAAGGATTTTTAATGCGCGTTTGTCATCAGCTGATTGGAGTTTGTATGGCTGCACTGCATCCAGATTAAAGCTTTCCTTTACAGCTTTATCCAATCTGTCCCAGTTGCATTCACAGTGGTGCATCAAAACACGACTGTTTGGATTACTAGATCCCTGAAGTGCCCAGCCCAGCATACATTTTGAAGCGATCGGGTCATTCCATTTCCCCTCGCGAAGCCTACGGGGCACTGCTACTTTCCAATTGTTTGCACCAATCAAGATCATTGGCTTAGCATTGTGGTACGTTTTTAATGGCAATTTGCTTAAGTGAGCATATTTCTTCACAAGCTCCGCCATGTTTACAGTCTGCTTGGGCAGTCCAAGTTCGGAGACTGTGTGAACGTTATTTAACCACAGCCTTTTATCGCTATCAGCTCCTGAGATCTGTATATTTGTACAAATGGATTCATTTTCTGTCCGGGTAGTGTTGCCCGTCCATTGAAGGCACAGGGGTTCTGGCTCACCACCCAAATTTAAGCTCTTGAATGCAGATTGATCCATCAGAGTTACAGAGGAGCCTTCATCCAGGAACGCATATGTATTCAAAGTCACACCTTTCCCGTACAGCTTTACTGGGATGATGCGAAAGAACTGCTCCTTACTGGCGTTATTGTTTTGATGAGCAGTAAGTATTTCGCGCGATGAACCTTTCTTATGGAGCAGTGGATGATGCTCCAAGGCACATCCGTCGATTTCACATGCTTTTTTAGAAAAGCATTTGCCTCTATGTTTCCGAAGACATATTGGACATAGATTACGTTCCTCTACAATGCGACTTCTTTTGTCCACTGCAAGCTCGAGAAACCGACGACATTTCGAAATGGTGTGTCCATTACCATTACACATCACACATTGATGTTTGATCTCTGGTGTTGGTTTTCTTTCTTTAGAGTCCGTTTCGGCACTCACATGCGTGTTCAAGCTTATTTTCGAACTCACTCCTGACACCACAGTAGAGGCAGCCTCAGCAATATTGTACAACCAGTCGCTAAAGGATTTTATTATTGGGATTTTATCATTTCGTGGATGCATAGCCCAATTCAGCCTCTGATTTGGTGGGAGTTTATTGACAAGTTCCTTGACAAGCATTGGGTTACTTAAATGGTCATTTAAGCTACAGGCTTCCATCGTTGCGCACACATTGCGCACGGCCAAAGCGAAGTCAATCAGCGACTCCAATCTATCTTTATGGACGTTTATTTGTCTAACCTTTTCGACAAGACGTTCAATGATTTGGTCTGGTCGTCCAAAAAAGGTCTTTAGAGTAGCAATGACTTCATTTACCATTGTTGGGATTAATAACTTATCCCGGACTAAATTATATGCTTGGCCCTTAAGACATTTCTGTAGACGAAGCATATTCTCTACATCCGAAAAGCCCGCCACCTTATTGCTGTTTTCATAGGAGCTGATGAACATTGGCCAATCCTCCGAGTTACCAGAAAACGTAGGCAGATCAGGCGGGCATATCTGTCTAGCTGCCATTTGAGTCATGGAGACTCCAAAATATGTTGTTGGCGGCGATTCATTTGTGCCGCATTGTTGCTGTGCTAGCAGCATATATTTTTGATCAATATATCTTTGATCAAGCTCCCGCTTTTCTTCAAGCATTGCCAGCAGAAGACTATTTTGTTGACTCTGTTGGCTACTAGATCCAACACCCTGTTTTGTTTGAGATTCCAAAGGTGGAGTCTTAGTAGCAAGGCCCACGACATTTTTGACATTTTGCTGCTGAGATGTCGCAGCCGAATTAAGAGTTGCAAACTCCAGGCCAAGAAGGGCTTTCTGAGGACTGTCAAGCGAAAGCGCAGCTTGCGAATCCGTACCAGCTGCACCTGTGCCTAGGCATGGCGGACACAGCCAATTTGGGTATTCGCTATTTTCGTCCATACCAACACATGCAGAATGGTACGGGTCTCCACATGTCGCACATCGTGACCATTTCTGATATCCTCTAGTCTTCTTTGCTCCGTTGCACACCTTGCAATTGTCCAGATCCTTTTCCAATGGCATACTTATTTTTTCCACGTGTTCTACAGCAGAAAGTAAACTGTGCTCTTGACCCGTTGGGGGTAATTTATTTGCTTACGCCAGCTATGCCCCTACTCACAGCCTTGTAGATGGTCGAAAAAGCACAAGTTTAAGTCCCACTGCACGAATCACTCTTCTTGGAATTGTTTCTTTCGTATGTTTCAATCAGGAATAATCAGGAATCCTTGGTACACCTCACACTAGAGCTGCCGCTTATTTATCGCCGTCCAAAGAGTTTTTTACACACATATGTACCTATGCATTTGCCGCATATACATGTATGTGTATGTGTCTCAAACACGATTTTTATTGCGTATTACGAGAATTTCGAGCTCTGATGAAATTCGTTGATCACAGCATGTGTGAGTGTGTGTGCTTGCCGCACTTTTATATGTGTCTATGAGCTTGATGCTCCTTTTGTGTGTACACAGAACTTTAGTTTTTATGTGTGTGCTCACCGCTCTTTTTTACGCACATATATGTACCTTATGTATTTTCCGTATACACATTTAGCCTTACGCTGCGTAGCTTACCGCATACATATGTATATACAATACACAAGTCGTACATATAACGCGCACCTTTGAGCTTGTCGCACTTGATTTTCACCCACTAATATTCGTTTTTGGAGAATATTACGTGCAGAGTGTTCTTTTTTAAAGAAATGTTGAGTCCGGGAAGTTGAGTGACGAAGAAGTACGATTTCTAAGAGCACTGTTTTTATTTAATCAACTTAAACTTAGTTACAATATAGGATTCACAAAATAATAGTTAAAGGCGCTAACGAGGCGCGGATTGGAGTGTTGTAATTAATAAGATAAGCAGAAAGCAGCAGGCAAGCTGAAGGCAAGCACGGCAGGCTGAAAGCAGGCTTTAAAAAAGAACGTGTTCTCCTCTCAAATGATTTTTCCCGACTGACTCTGTGGAGTTGCCACTGTCAGCCACTTAAAATATAAACATCAAGGGTGGCAGCGCTGAAGATCATCGACTGCAAACAATGTCCGTTGGAGTTGCCCTGACATGTCGGTTGCCATTTTTTCAACGGTGGTTCTGACATTATGAGGATTTGCATTTGAAAAATGTGGGGCCGGCACCGCGGCCGTATGTCTGAGATTGTGAAGCCCAATGCATTGGAATCGGTGGCAACAAACCAAAAAAAAAAAACATTTTTAAATTTTAAATTTTTTTTTTAAACCCACCCCGTCCTATTATTACGTTCCGGACAAACCCTGTACAATGTACATACATAGTAATATAAAATTGGCTATACAGCCCAAAAGGGGCCAGGCCAAGCTTCTCTCAATCTCTTGGAGTGTGTGCTTAAATTTTTCCCCCTAAAAAAATGGAATCTACTGGTTAACGCCGAATCCGAACGGCAAAGTTTGAGAATTTGCTTTTTCTAGGCTAGTTACAGTTTTCGAACCTCCGGATCGGTTCATTGAATGGTTTTGTGGGCTTACTGAATCGCGGTTTCGGTTCGGATTGGTTCGGTGTGCGTGGTAACCCCTTAACAAACTAGAGAAATTTATATTTTTGATACATGTAGTAAGATTATTTATTAACATATCATTACAACATATCATATCAACATATCACGCCATCATACTCTTCGATGCAATTAACAATCGATATTTTACTTACTTACTGATGAAATTTAGTCCCTACAATTGAGTTGTTTGGAAAGCATTTCCAACTCGTCTCTACTTATCGAGTGCCTTTTGGATCTTGTTATATACTCATATTTATTTTATTTAATATCCCAATGACACAAGGCATAGTGCTTATAAATTATGTCATCGGTCACAATAGGTGTTTACAAAAAAAAAATAGTAATATTAATAGTAAAAAAAATAATAGCAGTAATTAAGACTAACAATGATTATTATGTTTGATATTTTGATTTTTAATTTTGATAGAGAAAACTAAATTAGATTAGGTTGAACTAGAGTTAGATTAAATTAAGTTGAACTAGAGTTAGAATGTGCCTTTAGATCAGAGATGGGCGCGTCGCGACCATCTCTGCTTTAGATAGTCGGATAATTTAAGTTTGAAATGCGTTGCGCTCCTTATGCTCTTAATGTGGTAGGTCATTCCAATAGCGAGCTGCCTTAAACTATTAAAAATAAAAAAAGCGAGCTGTCAGAACAAAAATTTTAGTATAGTAGTATTTCGCATATAAAAATTTCGCCCAAGGGGGTGTTTAACCCCCAAAACCGCCCCCTTGCGTACACCACTGAGTCCAATAATGTTAAGCAAGTAACATCGCTATCATCTACCTTACTACGAATGTCTTCCACTATTTTCAAAATTGCTGTCGTGCAACTTTTACCATTCTTAAAGCCCGATTGTTTGTCGCTGATCATTAAGTTTTCGTTTAGAAATCTTAGCATCTGAGATACCATTAATTTCTCAAACACTTTGGAAGGGAATGGCAGAATTGAAATTGGTCTAAACTCGCCTTTAGATTTCGATATTGGTAGAATTTTTGCAACTTTTCAGCAGGCAGGAAATTCTGAGGTTGTAAACACAGTGTTCATAATGTGTGTAACGTAATTTAGCAGCTTTGGTAAAAGTGTTTTGAAGAACCTTGGGTTCATTCCATCTAGACCTTCAGCATTAGACTTAACTTGTAGTATACATTCAAGCACATCCCATGGACTAACACAGACAAAACCTAAGCTATTATCACAGAGGGGTACAGAGTTCAGGTACAAGTTTTGCACTGGTTCAGGTACGTCAGCTCTAACAAATCTCCTATTTAAGTCGTCCACATAAATTTCAGATTTAGGTTTTCCTACACCAAGACTCTTTAACTTTTTCCATATTTGGCCAGGAGTTGTTGCATTTCGGACAAAATAAGATTTTCGATAAGCATGTTGCTTTTTAGATCACCAGTCAAAATAACATTAAATAAGATTTAGCTAAATTTTTCCTTCTTCTGATAGCAGGTTTTATTCCTGGTAGCGGTAGTACAATCAAGACTTGGCCTATTCCAACTTTGGGTCCTCAGCAGCTTTAAAAATTTTTTGTGTTTTTTGCTTTAACGAAGAATTAATCATTTCCAACCCAATGAATTATATATATTCTTGATCAGCAACTACAGCCGAGTTGATATAGCCATGTGATTTTAATTTCTTTTAGCGACGACCGACCCTGAACGACTTTCTTTCTTGTTAATTCTATCATTGGTCCGAAATATATCTTAACCATATTTTTCGTGACCAGTTGGTAACTCAATACCTAATTGAAATGAAAAGAACCGAACCATTTTATTTTTCGCTTTTTGGTTCGGTTCAGCGTGTTTTAAAACACACCGGTTCGATTTACGGTTCGGTTAGGTTCAAAACCGGTTCGGTTCCCTGATTCTAACATTTTTTTCGGTATTCGGTTCCGTATCGGTACCTGGGTACCGGTTTGGACTGGTAAAACATAAAGAAATATCGGTCATTGGTTTTGCTTCCACCAGATTGCTTAGCGAAGAGATAATAATTGCACTCCGGATAATATACGTTGTACGCTTACTTTCCCTTTTCAAAGGTATACATACAATTGTGATAACTTTGTCCAGGTTTCTCACCATCATTTAAGTACCTCTTCTTTATTTTCGAAAAGCTTAAGGCTCAGGAAAATGTATACTGATTGATGCCATTATAGGCTAATCAACAACAATCAACTGCGTCAACGATTTGCTTTGCCTTCTACAGAAGCACACAAATACTTACAAGATACTTTCGACAAATTCTGCCTAGCAAAGTGTCTCATAGTAACATATGAACATATCAAGCGGCGCAAATTGTTATTACCGGGGGTGCCACAGAAACCTCTTCCAACCAAATTCCAACCGAATTCCAATTCTTAGGTGCCACAGAAATTTCTTTTGGTTGGTTTTAAACCTCTAATGTTTTGTTAAAGGATTTTGCAAAGCTCTTTTCTCACTAGCGCCTTTTGTCGAAGTGGCGCCCTCTACATGATAGCTAGCGGATTAAGGGATGGAAATTAATACCTCATGTTTGGTGCCAACAAAATTTTAAATTTTGCATTATGTTGGTAGTGCATTCCACTTAAAATTGAATTATAATTTAAAAATGCATCATAAAACATATAACACAATCAAAAAATTTGAGTTAATCATTAAATTAACCCACATCTAAAATAAGGGAAATTTTTTGGCGAGAGAATCAGCCCTGTTTTCAGAGATGGAACATCAATTGGAACATCTGGTGTTCCTTCTAGATATTCTAATTAGAAAATGAAATCTCTAGAAGTTCTGTGGCACCAACGAATTTTTCGAGAGATTTACAAATCAACCGTCGGCAAAATCTCTAGAGATTTCTGTGGCACCCCCGTACATAATGGATTACTCCCACGTTACATTATAAAGAAAATACTGCCATACATTCTGCTTTACTTTGCCATATGCATGGACGCTTTGTAAACGGGGTGCTCACAGCCTGCATTACTAGTAATAAAGGATGTATGCCAGAGCCGAACTGTCATCGGATTCCCATTACGAATGCGTACATTATTTTTAAAATTGTAATGCAGAAAGTTTTGCAGTCTGTTTGTTTTCGATAACTATCTCTTTAGCGAAAAGCAGCGATTGCAGTGCATTACTTTTTCAACAGGCGTAATGCATTTTTTAGACAGAACACGTTGAGCTCTGCCAGTCCGGAAAGCTATGCCCCTACTCAGAGCCAGGAGTGGTCAGAAATTTTTTAGAGAGAAAAGAGAGATCTATTGAGAGCAGGTGATAGAGATCTTAATAATATTGACAAAGGACCTGAACGATTGTGCTGGGCATAATCAGTTGTGCATATGAACAAGATTAAAGGTAAATAGTTTCTAGTTGGTCTAGAAGGAACGGAAAAGTTAGGGTCTAAATTTAAGCTATGTAGGGCACATCGCAAGAATTGCTTCTGAACTGATTCAATTCCATCTATGCTCCTCATCTTCAATGCCAAGGAATTTTGGGGGCTATCCCGTTTGGTAACTCTGCACATACTAGTCGCTGTCGGACAGGTCGTGTTGCCAATTTCGATTGTAATCGCGTTTGATGATTTAAAAGGGCCAGCATTAGCAACCAGCATTCGCTCCTTTCAATGTTTTTTTCTGATGTGAGAGCATTTGGAACGAAGTTTTAAAATCGTCCAATTGATGTGGAAATGCTTTGTAACTTTTTCCTTGTTCTCGGAGCTTATGCACTAGTCTTTTCTCCTCAGCACGACAGTTATGTTCCCGCCCTATCTAATATTAATTTAAAGCTCAGTTAAGGTTTTAGTACAGTAAACCAATTCAATTTTTTAAGTTTTGCAAACAAAATCAATTAAAAAATTTAGGTATTAAAAAATTTTATGCAACACTCAGGGAAAAATTGCATAGTAAAAACTAATAGAATCATAATTAATTTTACCATGACATTTTTGTATTAAAATCAAATAATTTTCTCTTTGATTTAAATATAAACACATTTAATAACTAAATTCTCTTTGCCCTTTATATATGAATAATCGGCGGAATTCGAACTTGAGAATTACAAGTGGTCTCATGTTTTTAGGCAGATGGAAAATTCAGTTCTATACAAGTAGTGTTCTAGGCGCTTTGCCACCAGCGCGCGGAATAGCTCAACCGGTAGAGAGAGACGGCATTTCAGTTGTGTTTCAGACCAATGGCACCGAGTTCGAATCCCACAGTAAGTAAGCATTTTTAAATTTAATCTTTTATATAAATCATTGCGTTTCAGAGCCCAACTGGATGGTAGTGGCTCCAATGGGATTCCTGCTCTTGATTCAGGACAAACTAAATAAATATAAAAAGTTAATAAAAAAAAAAAATAATTTAATATTTTCATAGTTAAATTAAAATTTTTTCATATTTAAGAAAAATTAAAGTGTAAAACACTTTATATTTACGAATTCCATATTTGACGCTAAATCAATGGTGAAAATATTAAATTCAAAGTGTAAATATTAAAATTTCAGTGCATTTTTCCCTCTGTGAACAGGCACCCTTTTACTGAGAAGTCAAACTGACGCTCTAGTTTATTTTTGTATTTTTGAATTTTCCATTTACACTTTTGAACTGTACATTACATGTGTACATTATTCTGTGGTGTTTTGTTTTCCTGTTTTTAAGGTTATGTGCAAGCATAACGAGACCTCGAGCAGGCATTACATTGAAGGCTGGATTATCATTAAGGTCTTTAAAGCACCCTATACGTAAAAAACACCAGGCACGGTGATGTTGCTGAAACTAAGCAGAAATAGTTTCATTTATACCAACAAAAACCCCAGTGCAGTTCTGCACTGACGAGAGTCGCAGATGGAGAGCTCTCGGCTCATGCATTTCAGCAATCGGATCTGAACTGAGACACGGAGACTAGCAGCCGGAAATGTAGCTTCTTTTTCCCGCCTCTCAAGCTCCATCTCTCAGCTGCTGATAAAGAGTTGTGAGCTGTTTGGAGTTCCCGGTTCTTTGCTCAGAGTCAAGAGCTGCCTGGAATTACTGGGGAATGGGGTAAGATTTTCTTGAATTCCCGGAAGCCACAAGTACCTTCAAGCAGTGAGTGAAAAGCTGCAGAGATCTGATCTAAAGCAACGGTCTCTGAACAATGTCTGTCAAGGCTGCACTTGTAATCGCTGGCAGGGTTCAATTAGAGCTCTTCGCCCTGGCAGGTAAGGTGCACTTATCGATGGTTTTTCCACTAGATAAAGCATTAATACACTAGGAAATATGGGAAATAAGTTGGTCACATCCTCTCATCCGAATACACCTGGTATTAAGGTGGCCAGTTAGAGGATGACAAGCATAAAGGCTGGGATCAACCATGGCTCCATATCCATAAACGTTCCAGTAATAAAAGATACAAATAATTAATTATCTGTATCAAAGCTTTATCAAACTGCTACCACTGTGCATCATCTAGCACACTCACTTTGACTCTGATAGCACTTCACCTCTCCCCTTGGCTTCTGATTTATCATGCATCAGGCTGATTAAATGATGTTTAGTGACTGCTCTGCCTATGCTCTCCACTGCACAGTATGTGTCGGGTTTTAGTTCTTTGAACTGAGCCCAGACATTTCCTTCATATTGCCAAAAAGGGCACTCCAGGCTGAACGATGCCAGTCCCAGTCCCCCGACATCCCAATGTGCTTGAGGTGGCTGCCTGCCAATCTAAGCGAATTGTATACCAAGTTAGCTTTATGAGCGCACAGCCCCAGCTGGTGTTATTTACTTTCCGATGGGTTCCTCATTGCGATTAGCTCGCCTGTTAGTCAACCAGTGTCGTGTGGGCATTGGCGAATGGCTGCCCCTGCAGGACATCTGCAGGACATAGACAGTTGCTGCTTTCGTTACGCACGGTGGTCTATACCGAGCCAGCACAAGATTGTCTATTATGGAGAGAGTGCCGCTGCTGATGATGGCGGTTTTTCGTGATCACGATGCAAATGCAACCAACGGGCTGTGGACGCCTGGGCTCCCACCAGCTTCCCACAACAGCTGGAAAACACTTTGTCGGACTGGCCATAATGTCCTGCACAGTGATAGCCATCGGCAGGCGGTGAGATAACACACAGGAAATGAAGCTGAGTGCGATTCCCTGTCGACACGCACTTGGCTTTAGGCTAAGTTGTGCTCTATAGCTCAACCATTTGTCCACGTCGTTGCCAGACAGTCAGTGGAACAAGGCAAAGCTGGCAAAGGTAAGCAAATGAGGTGATTAAATTTCCAAACTAATTTTGCTGAGCAAATGATCAGATGATTATACCAAAGTTCGGTTCGCTGACAGGTTTTTAATACCACCGAACCCATCAAATGCAATTTCTTCTTCAATCTGAGAGAAGAACTTTGACTGCGAAGGGTTCATAAAACCCGTTGTTCCCATTTTTAAAAAATTACAGATAAACTTTTATCGAAAAATAAACAGAGCACTACTGGACGACATTTTGGTTTTGGAAAAGGCACTCTACCTTCTCCTCCTCAGCCCCTTCTATATGCACTTTATTCTTATGCTGTCGTACAGATTCGCCAAAATTGGCGTTTTCGAGGAAGTTTTCTCGTTGGGCTTAATTCCAGACAGCAGATCAAACACGAAGAAAGGCAACCCAGCCCGACTTTAATATACTATACTGTACTATACCAGCAGTGGCATGTACTTTTTGGCGCATAACTTGACTATCGATCATTCGATCATTTTCAAAATTTTGGCAAATCGATAATTGAACAGTGCTAGCATACGCTGTAGAGATATATAAGGTTGTCAAAAAAGTCTTGCGGTATTTCCGCAAGCTTGTCTTTGCAAGCGCGTAGTTCTAGTTGTATTCGTCGCATCGGTTCACGCTAGAGCTTTTTGAAAGCTCTTTTCACGCGCTAACACGTGTTTGATTTATTGTTGTTTGTTTTAGTCGTTCGTGAGTTATAGCGTCGCAAACATGGAGCAAAATAAAGAGAAAATACGGCATATTTTACAGTACTACTACGATAAAGGCAAAAATGCATCTCATGCTGCCAATAAAATTTGTGCAGTTTATGGACCCGATACAGTTTCCATTTCCACCGCACAACGATGGTTTCAACGTTTTCGTTCTGGTGCAGAGCTGATCGAAGATGCGCCACGGTCCGGAAGGCCTGTCGTCGAAAATTGCGATAAAATCGCTGAATTGATCGAAAGAGACCGGCATAGTAGCAGCCGTAGCATCGGCCAAGAGCTGGGCATGAGTCATCAAACCGTTATAAACCATTTGAAGAAGCTTGGATTCAAAAAGAAGCTCGATGTATGGGTGCCACACGACTTGACGCAAAAAAAACATTTTTGCCCGTATGGATGCATGCGAATCGCTTCTGAATCGCAACAAAATCGACCCGTTTTTGAAGCGGATGGTGACTGGCGATGAAAAGTGGGTCACTTACGACAACGTGAAGCGCAAACGGTCGTGGTCGAAAAGCGGTGAAGCTGCCCAGACGGTGGCCAAGCCTGGATTGACGGCCAGGAAGGTTCTTCTGTGTGTTTGGTGGGATTGGCAGGGAATCATCCACTATGAGCTGCTCCCCTATGGCCAAACGCTCAATTCGGACCTGTACTGCCAACAACTGGACCGCTTGAATGCAGCACTCATGCAGAAGAGGCCATCTTTGATCAACAGAGGCCGAATTGTCTTCCATCAGGACAATGCCAGGCCACACACATCTTTGGTGACGCGCCAGAAGCTCCGGGAGCTCGGATGGGAGGTTCTTTTGCATCCACCGTATAGTCCGGATCTCGCACCAAGTGATTACCACCTATTTCTGTCCATGGCGAACGAGCTTGGTAGTCGGAAGTTGGCCACAAGAGAGTCCTGTGAAAATTGGCTCTCCGAGTTTTTTGCCAATAGGGAAGCGAGCTTCTATAAGAGGGGCATTATGAAGTTGGCATCTCGTTGGGAACTCGTCATCGAACAAAACGGCGCATATTTGACTTAAATCGCATTATTATAACCAATTTTATGAACAATTGAAAATTCAATAAAAATACCGCAAGACTTTTTTGACAACCTTATATTATTGTTAAAATTTCAATTTCAAATCAAAAATAAATTAAAAAATAATTTATTTTTTTTCTCAATAATTCAAAAAATTCAAACAAAATTATTTATTTTAAAAACATATAAAATAATTAAATAAACAAAAACTTCCCCAGTGGGGGAGGTCCAAAATACAAAAAAACGCGGTAAAAAAAAAAAGTAGAAGAAACAAAAACATTTCAAATTATACTGTTACACTATAGAAAGCGCGGCCTCCGGCCCGTTATTTACCTAAACTCACGACGCAATAGATATTAGAACAAACACGCGCTGCGTCGCGCTGATCGAAAGCAAATGACAAAAAATAAGAATGTTGTTGTACCCTTTCCGTTATTTCTGCTGTCCACCACTGCTGTAGAAAGCTTCGCCGTAGCTGGTATGGAGCGACTTTTAAGTAAGGCCTAACAGCGCATGTATAGAACCCTGTACTAGTCTACTCGTAGTGCTTTTCGAATCCTTTTTAAAAAAAACAGTTCGAGTACATCGTTTCCGAATCTAATTTCTGACGTTGAACGCTACGAGCTATGTTAACATTGCGTTCAGCTCGTTTGTTCTAGTTGTTTTGTTAACATGAGCTGTTTGAACTGAACTGTTCAAAACGAATCGTACAAAATATTATATTCCAAATGTCAAAGGCTTTTGAATCGATGAATCGTTGACTCACTTTAGAATAAACGTCATTTGCGGTTTTCACAAATTTTTGTTAATTTTATAAACATTTTCAAAAAAATCGTCAAAAAAAACGAAAAAGTGGAAAAAATGGGTTTTAAAAACGGGATTTCTCAGGTTTGGTTTATCGGACAGCTTTCAAATTGATATTGGTAAAAAGTATTTTACTGTAGCTACTCAAATTATAATTTTATAGATTTTTAAATTATTTTATAATACTAAGTAATTGTTGTAAAAAATTATTTATAATTTTTTTCTATTAACCACCATGATATAGCTTCTACGTATAAACAATTTATTGTCTAAACGTAAACTTAAATTTCGGTGTTTTCAAAAAGATGGAGACTTTGGAATAAAAGTTATGAATTTTTTGAAGTTATAAAAAAATAAAAAAATATGTACTTCATTTTATTTCAAAACTGCCGTTTCAATGTGTATTCGAGCAGAGATAATACTTTTTAGGAACTAACATGTAACTGGGAAATTTATGCTGTAAACAACTAAAAGTTTTTAATTAATTTAAAATTGTATTTGGAAGCCAAGTCCAGAATCCTGCAACTTTTCAGTTAATATTTATTTTCAGTTTTCTTTTCACTTGCTGGGATGCCCTTGTGTTCGTTCGGCTCATAACGGCTTCCGTACTTTAGTCAGCTGCGGGTTTGTACAAATATCTGTTTGAAGTGTTGTTGCTGTACCAGCAAACAACAATGGTTCAACTCTAAATGGATAGCTTAATTTGATTTTGTTGTTGCACTAAAAGCCATTGCCGCGCCGCGCCGCGCTCATTGTTGCCCGGAGGTGGTGCGGTCGGACGGGTTTGTCACCAGCTTTTTATGTGTAGTCAGAAAATTGCAAAAATCGTCTTTGTCCATCGACATGTAAATGTCAAACGGACTTCAGACTTTTTCGGAACATGTATTGTGTTGTGACCGCAGCTTTGTTGCTGCTCTGCTCCTGGCTTTGTCTTTGAGCGTGCATGCATACACTGGAAGCGGAAATGCCAGACAAACGTCTACCAGATACCAACAGTGATTTCTGGACGTTCAATTCAATCAGCAAACGAAACCAAAAACAAATAGCAACGATGTACTTCTATGGCCAG